>RCUC01169300.1:0-75315 GCA_003697995.1 Taxidea taxus jeffersonii | reverse complement strand
TGCCCTCATCTGCCGTGACAGCAGAAACAGACACATCATCCCACGTATACAACTATGTGTATATACAAAATGTGTATTCCGTACATCATTTATATGTAATCAATCCAATCAATTCCCTCAGTAGTTCTTCCCTGTCCTTCAGCATTCTCAGTCATATTATACTGCTCTTTTCTTTGTTTTCTGTACACGTAACCCTTCTTCACTGCTCTATAATATCTTTTCTGTGGTTTTTATTGTCTGTCTCTCTTTGCTAAAATATCAGCTACGCTAGGGCAGGGATCCCTGTCTCGCTGAGGTATCCTGAGTGCTTAGAACAAGGTCTGGCACGTAGTAGTTATTAAGGAAATATTCATTGGATGAATGGATGTGTTGTTACCTACAAAAAGGCCAGCGAAGTGCTTGGCAACACCTATTAATTAATTGCAAGCAATAGAGAACATAACCTTCCATGTATACGTGGGCTATCTGTCCTTGGATTTTATGGGCAATGTTGGTTATTAAAACTCAAGGAAGCCTGAGGGGATGGGATAAGGACTATAAAAGGGTGGCTAAAGAGGGCTGGGTGTAAGGGTCGGCTTAGAAAGAATTAGGATGGTTTAGTTTGGTCAGCCAACCTTAAAGGACGTGAAGAGGGATCACTCTTCAGATTCCAATCCCAAGTATCACGGGTTGTCCATTTTAAGGTGTTAGAGAGAGGTTTCATATAAATGTCAGGATACAATGTGAAGATGTCAGCGCTGTCCACATAGAACTCATTGCCCAGACTAGCATATGTATGTATGTCAGCACTGAATCTGGAAAGAAGGTTGGAGCTTGGACACCAGAGGGTTCTTCTCAGCTAGGACAGAGGTGAAGGTAAAGTCCAACAGGATGTACTGGGTGAGACTGCAGCTGGATGAGCTCAACACAACTCCAGAGGCCACTGGCAGAGAAGAGACAGAGAGCATGCAAAGAACTGGAGATCAGAGACATGACTCCAGTGACAGGACAGACCTGGGAAGGGGTGAAGGGAGAGAATGGAAAGCTAGACAGGGAAAGGATGCAGGGAGACCCTACCCCGGAACTGAGGTATGAGGCCAGAACCTACTGCCCCCGGGACGTGCTGTCCAAGAACAGGGCGGATTAGAGCATGGACCATGTCATCATCCCTGCTTTGGGCTTTAACTATTCCCAGGGCTTGAGCAAGGCTGAGCATATAGGTTGGGGCTGTAGATGGCCCCAAGTCGAGTTCTTGAAGTGCCTTTGGAGCAGGAAACCGAATGCATGAAATGGCAGAAAACCAACTTCAGTGGAAGGCATGGCCTACATCTGTGTCTGTAATTCGTGAACATTTCTGGTTCTTTACCATTTCAAAGAGAAGAGAAAACTGAAATACAAATAACTCCTCATAAAATCTAAATAAGTTGAATCATTTGGGATTCCTAATAAGTAATTTAAGGGAGCTGGGACGATCTGGAATGTATTAGTGACATTTTTGGAGCCGATCTCTATGGAACAATCACATCTCTCATGAACCTATTTTGGTGTCCCACTTGGAAAAGTATACCCAAGTGGAGAAACCATGAATCTAATTGAGTTTATCAATTTGTGCTTTTAAGTGAGCTTGTAAAAAAAAACCAAAAAAACGCAAAAAACCAAAACCAAACCTTTTCCCTATAGAGTGTTAGTATTTAGTATCAGAGCCACTACTAACGCACTTGTTTATAATTTGACTTCTCCTTTGGCTTACTTTTAAAATCTGTATAAGAAGAATCTGAAGAATCACATTGCCCTATTGCTCATTTTAAGGCCAATGTGGCAAAACATTTACCTGCAGAATTATTTTACTACATGTCCTCAAGTTTGTTTCCATAAATGCCCTGACTTGGCATTTCTTACAGGCCAGACTCTTAAAGGAAGATATTTTGTCATTAACACAACGTTCCTTTGAGGAACCATAACATGATTGGCTTGTATATATGTGCATAGATTATTTATACAGGCCTAGGGACCAATGAATTCATACTCAGAGCACTGGTATGTTTTCGACAATAAATAGGTTATCATTAAAAATGGGGATTTTTTTTTTTTTTTTTGTGCCTGGGTGGCTCAGTGGGTTACAGCCTCTGCCTTCAGCTCGGGTCATGATTCTAAGGTCCTGGGATCGAGCCCTGCATCGGGCTCTATGCTCAGTGGGGAGCCTGTCTCCCCTTCACTCTCTGCCTGCCTCTCTGCCTACTTGTGATCTGTCTGCCAAATAAATAAATAAAATCTTTAAAAAAAATGGGGATTTCTTGGCACCTGGGTGCTCACATTCTGGTTTCTAGGGGTGACTATTTGGTTTGAGGACAGACGTTTCTCTGGCAGGTGGTCCTGCCATTATTTTTCCCTATAGCCTTCATGCAAGTCAGGTTAGCTCTACTTGTAAGCCAGTACTGTGGAAAAATCAGTACTAGAAAAAGAATGATCCTTTTGCCAGCTGAGGAAACCAATACTTTTTATCCTTTATCTCCCTCTGGTCACGATGGATAAATGCATTAATTCACTGTGTACAAAGGACATACAGTTCAATTACTGACTAGAGGCATAAATTAAATCTTGAGCATAGTTCAGGTGGCAGGGCATCTTTCTTTCTTGAAAAAAGTAAAGGGGGGAAAGAAAAGCTTTAGATGCTCCTAATCCTGCCTGTTCATATTACAGTGAACCAATCAAGTTTAATCCATGTCAGCGTTGGGCTTTACATTTTCATGTTTGCTTCCTGTTTTTCCACCGATGCTGGCCTGCAGACCAGCCACAGCCCCTGTTTGTTTTTTGTCTGAACAAATGTCTCCATTCTCACCAAAGGAATTGTGTATTCTTTACCCTTTCTCTTCCAAACGACCTGCCAAAGCTCAGAAGTGTCATGTTAATGTTTTATGGACAGGCGACCCCAGCTGCTTCCGAAAATGGCAGGACCATGTCAATAATTTACATTGCTTTTCTGCTCTACTTTTCCTGGTGTCCGTAAAGATTCAACAGTGAAAAACCAGACAGCAATAGGGCTTCTAGGCAGTGTATCTGTCTCTAGAGCTTTGTCCACTTCTAATCTTATTTTTTCCCTCTTAAATGAAAAAGTCAAGCCTTTTCTGGTGGGAACCATCAATCTGTCTCCATACTGGGGGCGATGCTTCAAGTTGATTCTGTGGTTCAACTTTCACACTTGTTTTCACCTATTGGATTTATTCACTGCGCTTCATAATAAGCAACATATTTTATATTAACTTGTCCATTAAGGATTCCATTCATAAATATCTTGGTTTCTTACGTTGATGAAAATGTCTTGGCCCAGAGAGAATGCATACTTCTTCTGTGCCAGTTTTATAGATTTGTATAAAATCTGACACATTAAAGCCTCATGTATTTTTTAAGATTTAAAAATATTACCACGAGGGCACCTGGGTGGCTTGTGGGTTAAGCGTCTGCCTTCAGCTCAGGTCTTGAGCTCAGGTTCACGGGATTGAGCCCCACGTTTCGCTCCTTGCTCAGTGGGGAATCTGCTGTTCTTTCTCCCTCTGCCTCCCCCCCCCCCCACCGTTTGTGTGTGTGCACGTGCTCTTTCTCAAATAAATAAATAAATAAAATCTTTTTAAAAAGTTATCATTAATTGAACATAATAAAAAATAAATTAAAAAAATTATCAAACAAAATTTGTCTTTGGTTTAAATATGATGCGGTAGAAGGAAAAACTTGGTGGTCAGCAGGCTCCAACTGGAGTTCTAGCTGTGTCCCTGACCTTTTTTGGAATCAGAGTCAAGGATCTCTATTTCCTCGTCTGGGAGGCAAGAACTCTGATACTTGCCTGACATCCTACAGGAGCTGTGAAGATAAAACGAGATGCTGTATGTAAAGGTTTCATAAACAGAAGATCCTCTCAAGTTTATAAATGACTCTTGAATCACACACCCGGGCCTCTATCAACCACCTTTCTGGGCCTTTGTGCTCTGAATGAGTCCAAGTGGCAGGGCCTATTGGAAGCAACAGAACTTCACGGCTTCCGCAAGTGTTAAAATACCTCCCAAACAAGGGCGAATACAGTTTGTTGCAACTTTTTGTCAGAGAGCGTGAAGGGGATTCTGTAAGAGAAACCGTTTCTGCTGGTTTCTTTCCCATAAAGGAATGCCCAACACCAAAGCCTGGCCACCTTTTTCTAAACTCTCACTCTGAGATATTAAAAGGCACATCATTTTTTTGAAGAATCTTAAATGTACAGCTCTTCGGTAAAGATTTTTAAAACAAGAGCATATGCTTTTCTTTCTTTCTTTTTTTAAAAAGATTTTATTTATTTATTTGACAGAGAGAGATCACAAGTAGGCAGAGAGGCAGGCAGAGAGAGAGAGAGGGAAGCAGGCTCTCTGCTGAGCAGAGATCCCGATGCGGGACTCGATCCCAGGACCCTGAGATCATGACCTGAGCCGAAGGCAGAGGCTTAACCCACTGAGCCACCCAGGCGCCCCAAGCATATGCTTTTCTTTAGGGATCAATTTCCAGGGCAGGTTCCCTTCTGTGCAGAATCTAAAGCCTTGGAGATTATAAAACACAAATCTAGCCTCCACTAAGATTGGCATATTTTCCACTTTGGAGATGTATCCTTGGAGTTTTGCTTTGCATATAGATTATTTTTATATATGGCACTAAGTATCTATAACGGAAACAAGTATATAAACTTGAACACGAAAACGTGAATCTTGTGGCGTGTTTAATTGACCTGAACCTCAATGGGTTGTATACAGCAGAGTCTGAGAGATTTCCAGCATTATTTCTTATCCGGTTATTATCTCCCTTACTTAATGGGTTATTGCCTTGATGTGGGGGTGGTAAGTATTGAGCTTTAACTTACATACATCTCGCGTTTATAGTCTGCCTTATGTTATGGTTCTTTCTGGGCTTATCTCTCCGTTGATGCAAGAGACTCAATCATGTTTTCATAAGCCACATAACTGCTTGAACAGGAGTTGCTCCATAGATAGTTGTACAAGGACCTGTACCGCGTACTGTCTTGACAGGATAATTTTTTTTCCTAAATGATTTTCATAATATTTTCCTTTCAGCTGATATGATGGCATGACTTAAAGCAATCTAAACTCTTGAGCCTGTTCAGTGTGAATTCACGAGGCAAGGGATTTCACGTCCGCAGGTGTTCGTTTCCTACCTGTAAAGTGAAGCGGCTGATGTGGACAGTTCCCAAGGTACCGAAAGTGGATCCCTTAGTCTTTCTCGTCCCTCAGCTCAATGCCAGCTCCCTGATTCTTATGCCATCACTCCTACCTCGACTCTCTCACATGCATTACCCCACACACCATCATAGGGGAATTACGCCATTCTCATTCTATTACATCCATTTCCCTAGAATTTCCTTGCACCTTTGAGGTAGAAATTTGGCAGAAGCAGGAGTGTGTGTGTGTGTGTATGTGTGTGTGTGTGCACGCACATGCACGTGTTCGTGTACAGAAATGGAAAGAAAGATGTTTGTAAATACAGACATTATGTGCAAGTGGACAGAGTTTTCTTATCTAACTGAAGAAAAGGAAGTGGGTTTATTGAACCAGCAAAGGATGATTTGCAGAGCTTTGGAGAACTCCCTTATCATCTGCAAATGAGGAAGTTGAGACCTGGGAGACCCACAGTCAGTATCTTGGAGAGATAGTTACAGAGAATAGGGAAACTATATACAGTTTGGAGCCAGGGGGCAGGGAGAGGGTGTCCTTTTGAAAAGTAAGTGATGCAAGTATCATTTTTTACTCCAAGGAAATGACTTTTATCAGCTCAACCTAAATAATGTTACTAAGTAGATGCAAGCACCATAACTTGTGTTTAACATGTTAAATAAGGGAATATGTGATTATGAGCGGAGTTCCTTATATCTCACTGGTGGTTAATATTCTCCCACGTAGTCCGCTCTGGTGTCTCCCGCACACTCTCCCGCTCACGTTTCGGTGGAGAGGGAAGCGGCCCTGGCAGTCATCACAGGGATGCTTATCTTGCAGGATGTGGACGCCAAATCTTTTGTGCTGCAGTGTTCCAACTGTTCTCTCTCAATTTTGATCTTGGCTTAAGAAAGGACCACCCCCCACCGTCTGCCACTTGCAGAAAACAGCGAATCGCTTACCAGGGCTACAGGTCACCAGTCCGCAGACGTTACCACTGTCTTTAACTGGGCATGAGCCATAAAAGTAATTTCATGTTTCAACTAATGGAAAATAACCCATTGTTTAATTTTCTATATTGTAATTTACTAAAGGCAGGCAGACAAGGGGCTTTGCCTTCCCAGAGGGAAGCAGAAGGGATACGGTTACCAATTTGGGTAGCTCGTTATAACTTTAGAAAATTAAAACTAGATGAAGAATATTAATGGTTGTAGTCAGAGGAAAAATACAACGGGGCATAAATACTAGGTACAGAGGGCTTCTCGAGCACTAAAACACGTAGTTGTGACATCTCCCTCTTGAAGGAAGCTGGGCACTAAGAAATGTGCTATGCCTTTGGCAGGAAGTCGCTGGCTCAGTCACCGAGCGGTTTGGTCCCAGCTGTGAGCTGATTGATGGCACCGCATCGGAGAACACTCTTAGGGGAGCTGTTTACCCCCATCTTCCATCTGGAGCTGCTGGGACATAGTTCACTGTGATGATGGCTACTGAATGAGCTGCACTGGCAGGACCTCCGTGACAAGGAAGGATGGTGGCTGGGGAACCAGCCCAGAATCAAAGGATGTCAGGGAAATGAATGGAGCTAAGCGCCAAAGAGCCAACTCTTCTCAAATACGACGGGGTGGCAATTCCAAAGGAAAGACGGCGCACAGCTTTCAAAACTACGAAATGGGGAAATATGATGTTCCTTTGTTCTTTCCCTTGGAGGTTGCTTTCTAGAGATTTATTTCAGATCAAGGGAACATGCTACTTATGACTGAAATGTAATGACTTTGTTGACAGCTACCTATTGTTTATAATATATTTGACTACCTTCGATGATCAGGTTAGGGCAGGCATCCAGCATTTATCCGGGCACATTAACAACCAGTATAAGAGGTGCAGGTTTTCTAGGACTCTGCAATTATTATGTATTAGATACAGGCAAAAGAGGTATCTACAGCTCTATAATTTAAAATATTTTTTTCCCTGTGTTATGGAGGATCGTCCAGAAAGGTCCGTAAGAATACTATCGAAAAGACAGTCTCGAAAAGACAGTCCTGAAAAGCACCTGCGAGAGCTTGTCATATGTAAACACACAGTCCACCAGCCACAGATGTAGCCAGAGTGAGTCTAAGTATTGCAGGAGTGAGAGGCTGCTGTGGCGGGGGTGGGGAGTGGGAGGGTGGGGGTGTTGTGGGGGGGTGTCAGTGTGGGGTAGGGGGGACACGTCTGGGAAAGAAGCCTGCTGGAGAGTGTCTAGAAAACCTCCATGGAGGAGGGTTGTAACCAAAGCTTGAAAGGAGCAAAAGATGTGATATTCTATTTTGCTTGTTTGAGGGGGAGGTTTACTTGGGATGGGTATTATTCTGCTTTGGCATTCTAGTTTTGCACGGTGTTATTATATCGCCTCCTCTTTTCATAATGGAATCCATCTCCTTCTCCACAGGGACAGGTACAGAGCAGGGGGTGGGAACATCCCAGAGATGAAAAATGTATGACTTTCAGAAAGAGTGACCCCTTAAGCAAGATGCTGAATTGGGTTAGAATTGGGACAGTTTGTCTGGTGGGATAAACTTTGCGAGTATTACTTGTCATTCCAGAGAAGAAATTCTCGCTGCGTTGAGACCAGAGTAATAGTTGAGGAAGGTGGAGTTAGCCTGGTTGAGTTGCTTAAGATTGTGGCTTGTAAGAGGTCTGAAGGAGGAGAAGGTCAAGTTGTGAGAACACAGATGACGCATCTGTGCCCTTGGTTTTAATGCAAGCAAAGAGGGAACCAATCTGAGAGGACATCCTTGTTGTGCAGCACCTTCTACGAAAGTCTTGTTCATTTTGTTACATGGAGTTCAAGGACTGATTCTGTGATTCCTACTATCTTGGGTATGCCATGTATTATCACTTTGTTCCCCATTTTTGCACAAAGTGAATATAATGTTTTCATTTTTTTGCAATAAACTTCATTTCTTAAACTATGCTGGTTAGGGACGCCTGGGTGGCTCAGTTGGTTAAGCGGCTGCCTTTGGCTCAGGTCATGATCCCAGTGTCCTGGGATCGAGTCCCACATCGGGTCCTTGCTCGGCAGGGAGCCTGCTTCTCCCTCTCCCTCTGCCTCTGCCTGTGTTCGCGCGCTCTCTCTCTAACAAATAAATAAATAAATAATCTTAAAAAAAAAAAAGAAATGAGCAGAAGAAATGATTAGACATTTAAAAAGAAAACTATGCTGGTTAGATAAAAGTAAGTGCTTTTTGGAAGTAAAATTGCAACATCGGCCATATTCACTTTATGGGCAATATTTTTAAAGGTCTGCACTGATAGACATGAAGATTCTCATTAACTGAGGCAAGTACAAACAGGCTAGAAATAATTAACACTTGAAAATCAGTAGAAGGCACCAACCAAGCACTTAACTTGTGTCCACTGCTTTGTATTTGCTTGCTCTTTAATCTCTCTACAATCTCCCCAGATGTAGGGATTAAAATGAATTGAATCACTTGCCTGAGGTTGTGTAGTTAATGAAAGAATGAGCAGGGATTTGCACTCAGCTCTCTGACTGTCCCCCCCATTCCCATTACTCAATTTTGCATGGATTTTTACTACACTTGATTATCTAGAGCTTGAGATTCTCATACCTTTGACATCCTGGCAGCTTCTTGTTAGTTACCGGCTCCAGGGAAAATGAAAGAAGGCAGAATATAAAATTTATCAATCTTTTCCCATAGTACAGCTTCTGTAAAAAGTTTTGCTAATGAGGAAATTGAAACAAATGCCTGAAATTAGAAGTGTGGTCAATAACTGTAGTTTCAATTTTTAAAATTCTCTCTCTGATCTAGAGAATTGTGACTCAAAAGCAAGAGTCAGTATGAAAAACCTATGCACTTGAAGTCAACATTTTAAGGGAATGGAGATTTTCCATTTTTCCTCATGTTCTCATGAAGTGTGACCAGCATTATTTTATTAGCTACAAATACAACTAGCTATATTAAACAGTATTGTAAAGTACTTAGCTCAAGTTACAATGCTTTTTAACTTTTTTATTATAATAATTTTACTCAAAATTTGGTATTTATTAAATAAAATTTGTACAGTGCCCTAATTGACATATTAGTTTCAGATGTACAACATGGTGATTCTACAAGAATATATGTTATGAAATGCTCACGACAATAAATATACTTTGTCACTAAACAAAGTTATTAAAATATTACTATACTCCCTATGCTGTGCTTTTCATTACTGTGATTTATTTTATTTTATAAATGGGAGTTTATACCTCTCAATTTCCTTCACCTGTTTTGCCCATCCCTCAACCTCCTCCCTTCTGGCAACCACCAATTTGTTCTATGAGTCTGTTTTTTATTTGTGTTTTAGAATCCACACGTAAATGGAATCATATAGTATTTTTTTTTTCTGTCTGACTTATTTCACTTAGTGTAATACCCTCTTGGTCTATCCATGTCACTGGAAATGACGAGGTTTCATTCTTTTTTATGGCTGAGTAATATTTCATCACATACAGATAGGTACACACACGCACCCACTCCCACACCTTTATCCATCCATCTACTGACGAACATTTAGGTTGCTTCCCTATCTCAACTATTATAATTAAATGGTTCAAGTTACATTGAAATTATCCTTTTTAAATGAGTTGTTTCAATTAGTAAATGCCTCCTGAAAAATTTTATGAAAAAGTATTTCTTCAGCAAGATTATGGAAGAGTTTAAATTTTGAGTCTATTTGGTATATTTGAGTCAGATATTGCTGTGGGGTGAATCGTGTTGCCTCAAAATATATGTTCAGGTCCTAACTCCTAGTACATGTGAATGTGACTTTTTTGGGAGACCAAGTTATTGCACATGTAATCAAATGAAGCTGAGGTCATGCTGGATTAGAGCAGCCCATAATTCAATGATGATTATTCTTTTTTAAAAAAAGATTGTATTATTTAGTTGAGGGAGGGATCAAACAATTTACCTTGATTCTTGTGGCATAGTTAACATGTGCAGAGTAAGAAGTAGCAGATTGTATTACTGTTATGAACCAATGTGTGGTCCTATCTCTGGGGAGACAGAAATTTGTGGGGAGAAGGTGTGGTGGGCACATACCAACAAGGAGACACACTTATTTCTAAGATTTTGAGTCCCTGCCCTTCACCAGCCTTGCTCATACTTTTCCATTTATAACTGGGAGAAAGGCCCTTCAGTTGAATGTTCGTCGATTAAACAAAAAACTACAAACAAAACTCAAAGAAAACTATTAAAAAGGACACAGCCATAAAAATCATTTAGGAAACCAAACACCAATAGAGTATTATATATACTTGGTTCTTTTGCATATGTAATCTTGTTAATCCTTCAGTAAACTTCATTAGATATAAAGGTCATGGACAATTTCCCCAATTTTTCTGTCAAGGGAACAGCACCAGGGATGTTTAAAGACTTGACTCAGGCTACACGGCTTCTCATTTGCAGGATAAAAATCTAAACTTCTAATCCAAGTCTTCTGACCGTTGCCTCTCTTACACTACATGGCATTGAGATGAACTTCTGTCCACTCATCTAGAATATAAAACGTGTTATTGAACACATCCAGACTGAAGTAAAACTCAGTGTAAAAGGTGTAGAAATGGTTTCTTACCTACAGACCAGAAGCTTGACTCTGCTGATTCAGATCAGGTCTATGGAATTCAGACATTTTTATGTATGGACTTGAGCATTTTACAAAAGGATCCTTTTGGAGTGTCTGAACCTACATTCAACTAAGGAGAAGTGGAGATAATCAACAGAAATATAAAGTGAACAAACATGCAGTAGGTTCTGATGTCATCAGTCTTCAGTGTTTTACTCAGAAAGAGGTTGCTGATAATTTGTCACTCATGGCAGAGATTCGTCGGTCTGCAGCTGGTCCCGTGGTACTCTAGGGAATTCCACTCCTGGCAGTGTGGTCGGCACTGTTCCAGGGCATCTGACTAAATTTCAGTATTGACTTTTGCATTGGTCTAACTACAGAGAACTGAGTACTAGGTCTTGAGCAATGGACTCCCACAATGGTGACATACACAATGGCATCATGCATTTATTCTCTGTCATGCCCTAAATTGTGTAGTTTATGGTCACAAATATCCTTCAACCCTTTAGCCAAGATAGAATGACTTACAGACCCTCTTCTCTTCTCAGCTTGTCTCTGTATTCTCTCATATCCTAACCAAAGAAAGCTCACCTGGGATTTTTGCAAAGATGTATTGACATACAAAAATACCTCTCTTTCTTCTCTTCTTTCTCTTTTTCACATAGACTTTTTGGCTTAGTCGTGCTTTTAGTAGACTTTTCCTTGCTTTTACTTTGACCGTGTCTCGGCAGGAAGGATGTTTCTGGTCACTGTAGCCAGGCTATACTGAGAAAACTACCTCTGGGGGCTCTAAGTGGGTCATTATAGCTGAGGAAGAAGTTCTTTTGCCATTTTGAAGTCAGTTTGCTTTTTAATGTATTTTATAGGATTCTAAGTCCATCTTAGACACGCAATTTCTATTTTTTATTCAGTTTTCCACTAAGACTATATTTTCCATTAAAGAGCTTTTTTGTTCTTAAGAAATGTCTAGATTTCCCAAATGCCATGCATTACAATTAAAGATGAAGTAGAAACCAAGACATCCATTCCCTCCCGCCTCCTCAAAATGATGGCGGGAGAGCACCCACTAGAGGGTGTCATTGAGCTGTAACGGCGTGATATGGCCCGCTTCCGCAGGGTGTGTGTTGCCTGGCGGCCTTGCCTCTCCGGAATGGACAATGTGGGTAGTCGGGCTTGCAAGGGAGGGAGCAGTGATGTTTCACAGGTATTCCTAAGTTCCTAAGGGTCCAAATGGAAAAAAAAAAAGACAGGGGTTTTGCATATCTTTAAATTTGATGAACAAACTCTGAAGATAAATCATTGTCCACAAACAAGCCCCCACCCCACCCCCTGCCGACACACATACACAGACACACTCTAAAACAAAACTTCACAAAAACCTAAAGGTACTTGGCTTTAGTAGAGATAATGCTTTCTCTGGAACTCAGTGAACTTAAGACCTGAAGTTTTGTTTCAGTCACACAGAGCGATGCACAAAGATTCATGGAATGAAACATTTCCCTGAGCTTTACTGTGTGTTACTTGGTGTTACTCTACTTCACTGGTTTTGAGTGTAGAAATTCCGGTCTAGAAGAGCAGCAGTGTCAGATCAGGCCGACGCTCATGGGGCACCAAGATGCTGTATAAACATTATCACAGGCTCTTTAAAGGTTCGCGTTCAAGATGCCAGTGTGTTATTTTTCTCTTGATCTTTGAGGACTGTTGGATGTTGTAATGATTCAGTGTCAATGCAGATGTGTATGTGCCAGCCTGCTTCCTTTCATTAGATTTTCAAATAAAAGGAAGTCAGCTGCTGTTCTTAACAAAGGTGTCATTTTTGCTCACCATGGCTTTTGCATCATCAGTGTAAATACTAATATAGTGAAAAAGGCAAATAGATTCATGTCTTCATGATATTATTTAAATAGACCTTGTGAATTTCCTGCCAGTGTCAGAGAACACTTGGGGTCAGTGGACCACGCGTTGAGAAGTCTTGCATGGATTCAAAACCCTTTCTTAAGATCCGTACGTTCAGTGGCCTACTAGATATCCTGTAGGCACTGTGAACTCAAGAATCCTAACTGGGTAGTGGCCACATTTCCTTCCCTTCTGCCAAGCTGCTTCTCTTTCATTCTCCAAGTCACTTGATCAGAGACCTAGGAACCATCCTTGGTTTTTTTGGGGGGGTGGGGTGGGGTGGGGTATATATCTTGAGTTTATTCTGAAGTTTGATAATTTGCTACATATACCAATATCCACATAGGATTCCCTTTGTAGTAGGAATGGAAGATTATGCATTTTGTGCAAGGGTCCTTTCTCCATCCTCTCCCTTTTCAAACTGAGAATTTCTTATTGGATAGACTGGCTCAGTGAGAAGAACATCTGACTCTTGATCTCAGGGTAATGAGTTGGAGCCCCACATTGGGTATAAAAATTCCTTAAGCAAACATCCTTGATTTTTATTTCCCTTTAACCTCTTTGTGCTAATTAGTCACCAAGTCCAGTTTCTCAAATATACTTCCTATCCAACCATATCAAGATTGTGTTAGTTCTGGGACACCCGGGTGGCTCAGTGGGTTAAGCCTCTGCCTTCTGCTCAGGTCATGATCTCGGGGTCCTGGGATCGAGCCCCAAATAGGGCTCTCTGCTCAGCAGGGAGCCTGCCTCCCCCCATCTCTCTGCCTGTCTCTGTCTACTTGTGTTCTCTCTCTGTGTCAAATAAATAAATAAAATCTTAAAAAAAAAAAAAGATTGTGTTAGTTTAAACCTTCAGCAACTCAGACAACTGCCTGTAGCTCTAGTATGCCCCTAAACAAATCGTACTCTTCTGTCCACCCTCCACATGCCTTCTAGAGTTAGCTTTAAAAAAAGTAAAGCTAGATAATGCAAACATGACCTTGGCTCTCTGGGTTAGAGTAAAACATTGGAAAACAGTTTTTTTAAATAAAAATACTACATTTGGCTGTAAAGATAGTTGGCTCACATAGCCTGGCATATAGCAAGTTTTTAATAAAGATTTTTAAAATCAGCTCTACTTCCAAAGCCCTCAACATTTTACTGTAAGCATTAGGTGATATAGTCTTTAACTTACTCTCTGTTTTATTCCCAGGGCATAGCACAATGTCTGAAACATAGCTGATGATTAATAATTATTGGCTTAATGATGAAAAGTTTAATCTCTATTATCTATAAACATAGACTTTCTTAGTTTTACTACCTTTCACATTTCAGTGTCTTAATTCTTGAAGATGCTATTAATTAAAGATGAAAATATACCATAGTAGTTTAAAATATATTACCTAAACTGTAAAAAAAGATTAACCTGTGAACATACTGCCCTCAAGTTGGCAAAATCCCTAGTTCATTTTTAAAAACATATTTCTTCTGAAGTCCTAAAGGAACATATTTCTTCTGAAGTCCCTATGGGTGGGCATGAGGAGGGGGGTGGGCAAAGTCCCTGAAGACTTCTGAAATTATTCACCATATTCAGTGTACTTTGTGTGTGTGTGTGTGTGTGTGTGTGTGTGTGTGTGTGGTAAGGGTAAGGAGGAAAGGATCCGTTGCTTTCGTCAGTTCTCAAAAGAGATTTCTGGCCCAGACAAGTAATAACTGCTGTTACAGAAGATGGCAAGCATCATAGTACCAGGGGTCACAGGGTTCCAGCAAAACTACAGGGATGTATCTTTCAGCAGGGAACATTTTTGGAAGATGTCAAATCACACAATGAAGGCAATTGTCCTATACTTAGGACTGAACTTTGAAAATAAATTATCTGAAGTCCATGACCTTGAACTCAAGTACCTGACCCCTGAACAAGAGCCAATAAATAAAATCATTGAGTCACAGTCCTGGTTTTATTCATGCTTCTTCATGTCCCCTGGGTCTGCTGCCAACACTGCCTACAGATCCTGTCATGATCATAACCTTGGATTTCATTTCTTTGGTGTAAGTCTCCTGACTTTTTCTTTCGTTCTTTACATGTCCTCAATGTGATGCCTTTTATTTTTTATTTTTAGAACAGAAATCAGAACAGATCTAAAAGCAGAACATCGTGGCTTCCCCTTTTTAAAAAGCCTGAGTAGAAAAAAAGGAGCCGTTCTGTGACCTTCTGACATCTTTTGAAAGCATGTGTTGTTACCAGAGTTTTTTATGATGTTCCTTTTGAACTTTGAATTGACTATGTGGATAGTTCAGTTGAAACTTAGTAAAATACTGTAAGATTCCCTTGGATGAAATACAGAGTCTCAATGTAAGATCATAGCCAGAGGGGACAGGAATGTGTAAAAAGCCTAGAAACAAGGAGGAGAATTCCCAAACTACCCAGAGTGGAAGTTTTACCTGATGCCTTTGATCTGAAGTTTCATATGCATCATTTGGGGGGGTATGAGGCTAGGTTAGGCTCTGGGACCCAGTCCCTTCTTTATCGGGTGACCGTATGTCTCCATTTGCCCCCCAAAAATTCCAGTTTATACCCACTGCCCTGCAATCTTGGTGGTTCCTTTTACACTCTCAAAAGTACCTCGGTTTGGACAAGCGGAGTCTACTGAAGCCTCTAGAATTAGGCACTGGTTAAAACCAAAAGTGAACCATAGAGAGGGCATTATGCTCTTTTTTGTAGAGGCACAGAATCTTGGCCTAGGGGAAATGCCATAGATTGTGTTGCCTTAAGATTCAGCATTATATTGGAGACATGAAGCATGACTGCACTGAATAACCTTACCTCATCATTCAGTGTGTTTTTGGTGGACAGCCCTTGGCTCAGTGGTCTGTGCAACAGGGTTATGATCAAGATCTTGTCAACAGAAAATGGAGAAATGCCTCAATGGATACTACAGTTGGCCTTTTTTCATGTGATGTATTTCATTACCACGTGTGTGAAAGTTTGCTGAATCAACCCACATGAACTGAATCCCTGGTTACGAGGGGGTACCCCTGGTGCTCTGGGCCCTGTAACTGATAAGGAGCGTGTTTTAATCTGGTTTTCCATTTTTTTCCTACATGTAGCTTTTGTAAATAAAAAGTAGAATCCTCTATTGAAATGCATCAAAATGTAAGGATTGCCAAACACTTTAAAAATAAGGCAGGTGTTGACTGCATAGTATTCCATTGTATATATATACCACATCTTCTTTATCCATTCATCTGTTGATGGACATCTAGGTTCTTTCCATAACTTGGCTATTGTGGACATTGCTGCTATAAACATTTGGGTACACGTGCCCCTTCAGATCACTACATTTGTATCTTTAGGGTAAATACCCAGTAGTGCAATTGCTGGGTCATAAGGTAGCTCTATTTTCAATTTTTTGAAGAAACTCCATGCTGTTTTCCAGAGTGGTTGCACCAGCTTGCATTCCCACCAACAGTGTAGGAGGGTTCCCCTTTCTCCACATCCTTGCCAGCATCTGTCATTTCCTGACTTGTTCATTTTAGCCATTCTGACTGGTGTGAGGTGGTATCTCATTGTGGTTTTGATTTGTATTTCCCTGATGCCAGTGATGTGGAGCACTTTTTCATGTGTCTGTTGGCCATCTGGATGTCTTCTTTGCAGAAATGTCTGTTCATGTCCTCTGCCCATTTCTTGATTGGATTATTTGTTCTTTGGGTGTTGAGTTTGCTAAGCTCTTTATAGATTTTGGATACTAGCCCTTTATCTGATATGTCGTTTGCGAATATCTTCTCCCATTCTGCCAGTTGTCCTTTGGTTTTGTTGACTGTTTCCTTTGCTGTGCAAAAGCTTTTGATCTTGATGAAGTCCCAATAGTTCATTTTTGCCCTTGCTTCCCTTGCAAAAGAAATGAAATCTTACCATTTGCGATGACATGGATGGAACTAGAGCATATTATGCTTAGCGAAATAAGTCAATTGGAGAAAGACAACTCTCACATGATCTCCCTGATATGAGGAAGTGGAGATGCAACGGGGGTGGGGGTTAAGGTGGCAGGAAAAGAAAAAATGAAACAAGATGGGATCGGGAGGGAGACAAACCACAAGAGACTCTTAATGTCATAAAACAAACTGAGGGGGGTGGGGGGAGAGGGGTTGGGAGAGGGGGGTGGGGTTACATTATATGTTTAAATAAAAAAGCTTAAAGAAAAAAAAATTAAAAAAAAAAAGCAGGCATTGAGATAGGCTAATGAGAACAGTATCTTTGTCTGGTTTGGTGCCTTTCTTTCTGACTCTTTACTGTGGAGATTTCTGGTCATTTCCTTCTCCACTTATAGTTTCAAATAGAGACATTTGGGGCTTTTTTCTTTCTTGGCCGCTCATCTGTTGATCTCTGTCGGAATACGTGTAGCTCTGGTGTGTGAATGTCCTTTGTTCCGCTTCTCCCTGTGGCTACGCTTGTCCCTCAGCTACTCCTGCTGCTCGAGGCAGACAAGTAGGTGAGAAAGGATGTGGCTCCTCTGATGCAAACTCATTCTAAGACCCACTTTGTGTGTTTCTTTGTTTCCCTGTGAAACTAAAAACAAGAAGGACACTTCATTTCAGTGGAACTCTGTGTCTCAGGATGTCAGGCAAGTTTTACTCCCTTTTTTAAAAAATTTTTTTTGAAGAAAGAAATATCTCTAGACTCCGTGTGTGTGTGTGTGTGTGTGTGTGTTACTGTCACTGGAATTCACATATACTAAAATTTAGGTTCTAGCAATAAATCTTAGTCACAGACTTTTCAGAAACAAACTACTTTCTGACACAGAGCTTCTGGTTATAGGGCTAGATTTTTTTTTTTTTAAGATTTTATTTATTTATTAGAGAGAGAGAGCGAGCGAGCACAAGCTCAGGCAGACAGAGAGGCAGGCAGAGGCAGAGGGAGAAGCAGGCTCCCCACTGAGCAAGGAGCCCGATGTGGGACTCGATCCCAGGACGCCAGGATCATGACCTGAGCCGAAGGCAGCCGCTTAACCAACTGAGCCACCCAGGCGTCCCTAGGACTAGATTTTTAAAATAGCTTTTAAAATGGTTTGATTTAAATATGAATTTTGAACAGATTTAATGTAGTTTTATGATGAATATTTTGTTTTCTTGTGTATACACTTCATACCCTATCAACAGCCAGGAATATATTCCTTTCTTTTCTTTTGCTGTGGCCCCGCTTATTCATTCTCTACAATAAGTAAGAGCTGTAAAGCCGGTGCATGACTTAGCATTATCCTCATAGCAAAGTGTTTCAGGAATAGAAGAATCTTCAGGAAAACAACAGTTAAATGTGGGAACTATTGAATGATACTTAGTTATATGTGTTCTTTTTTTTTTAAGATTTTATTTATTTATTAGATAGAGATCACAAGTAGGCAGAGAAGCAGGCAGAGAGAAAGAGAAGAGGAAGCAGGCTCCCTGCTGAGCAGAGAGCCCGATGCGGGGCTCGATCCCAGGACCCTGAGATCACGACTTGAGCTGAAGGCAGAGGCTTTAGCCCACTGAGCCACCCAGGTGCCCCTACACGTGTTCCTTTAATGAAAGATGGGTTAATGTACATTGAGAAACGCAAAGAGATAGAGGGACCCTATGCAGGCTTCCCTCGTATATTTGCCCAAAGGAATCTTGTCCATGTGATATTTCTCTGGCATTAAATATTTCATGAGAACAGAGGCCCAGGGTAGAGATTTGGGGAAACGCTGGGTTTGTTCTCTGGAGAGAAGCCAGACTGGCTGCATACGTGGGACTCCGTCTGCATGCATCAGAGCGAGACTGTGTGTGTCCCTGCATGCATCTATGTATCAGTAATAAATGCCTGGCCGTGGGAGGCTCTAGTCTGTCGGCACCCTGTCTGTGTGTGTGGATCGATGCCTGCGTGAAGGACGTGTCTGTCACCCCACGGGCTGGGGATGTCGGTGGGTGTAGACGAATATACTCTGTGTCGGTAGTTCCTGTGTAAGACAAGGTGAGAATCAGTTTTCAGCATGACTGGTTTCGGGCCAGCCGAAGATCGTGGCTGGCATTTGGCCAAGATGACTATTTCCTTACCAGATTACATCGACAGATAGGCCGGCATGAAGAACGTGCATTTAAAAAATTGCAAGAAAGTTAACTGTGAGCTTAGAGTAGAGATTGGAGCTGGGTCGAAGGGAACATATGTAACGGGTGAGCCAGGGCCTCCGGCACCACGGGGAACTGCAGCTTCGTGGCTTCAGGTGCGTGAGATCTGCATAGGCTAGCGCACAACCAGCCTCATTTCTGTATTCCCTTTTGCTTAGATCGGGTGACGACACACCAATTACCACTGGCCGAATCACTTGGTGTTCCAATGACCATTCACTCCAAAGTGGGTGCTTTGGATCTGAGCGCCTCGATCAGAGGGTAACTTGGAAAAGGATGTCTGGCTCATGGCTAAGGGCTCTCCCCGACACCTCCTTCCGATAACAATGCTGCCTTCATTGTGTGCTCTTGTCCGGGAATAAAAATACAGGATGTCTTCCAAGGCGAAGCAAGTAAGTTATTTGACACAGGACTCCCAGTGCCTTATCCCCGGTGACATCTCCGTGTCCTCCTGTGTGGAGAACTCCTTCGGGTCGATGACAGATTATATAATCACAACCGAATCCTGGGAGGAATGCTTCCTAGATTAGCACCGGTTTAAAAGCAGATCCATGTCACGAAAGAGGTAGAGTTAAAGTGACCTGAGTGGAAGCTGACAGGTCGTGAAGGTGAATTAGCTGCTCTAGGTCAGTGGGTGCAAATCAGTGCAGGGGGTGGGGGGGGCAGTGACCAGGAAGGAAAGGTCTCTTCTGGGTTAGATGCTGGACCAATTAGGTGCTAAAGGTGGCAGAGAATTATTCTTTTGGTGGCACAAGGGCCCACTGAGATCAGTGTCAGTGGGATTGCAGAGATGAACACTTGGTCCCGGTGTGGAAGCAATAGATGCGTTTTAACCGTCTCCTTTTACAACATGTTACAAAAGCACAGAAGCCTTTGCTGGTCCATGGACGTTTAACTTGCCTAAGGACCTCTGC
This sequence comes from Taxidea taxus jeffersonii, assembly GCA_003697995.1. Classification (NCBI taxonomy): domain Eukaryota; kingdom Metazoa; phylum Chordata; class Mammalia; order Carnivora; family Mustelidae; genus Taxidea; species Taxidea taxus. The sequence continues at coordinate 55,616 of RCUC01169300.1, read as the reverse complement.
CTTCATTAAAAACAAAATGTATCACCTCTTCCTTGTTTTATCTTTGTGTGTTTTCCTTCTTTTATCTTATTCAGCAACATGCAATTCAGATACGCCCTTGAAAGATTTGCTTTCTAGTGTGATGTGGGTTTTGAACTCTATTTTCCCATCCCTCCACCCTTGGAATATTGGATGTCAGTTCTTCTAGGAGATAGTCTGTGCTCTAATTGTAAAGAAATGACGTAGATGTGATTAAAATTTGGTAACTCTATTTTAAAATCACACATTTTCAAAGGCAGATTAATAATTTTACCTTTTTCAATTCATGTCTTACACGTTACTCAAATAAAACCAGAAATTACGATGCTATAAACCAATTCCAAAACAAAACACGATCTCTAAAGTAAAATGTGTGTGGTGTTTCCCATATGCTAAAATATAAGAGAATGTAGAGTCCTGAAAGGTTTGCTTTTAAGTAAAGCCGTGGCCAAGGGAGTAAACCCTTTTTACCTTGAATTTCTTTATCTATTGATTGTCTTTTGCTTTTGCATCATTTTGGCACTAAACGTTATAGAAAGGAATCTGACAAGGACATTGATCTGACAAGGAATAACAAGAGGTATGAAACTGAGATTATTGTGATTGTTAAAAAGGACCAAAAAGAAGACAATGCTTGGGTAAGAGGAACGGATCAAACCCCCGCCCACCCACCTGACCCCCACCCCTGTATGCACACACGACACACACAGAAACAGGTCCTGTTGCAGTGGGGAGGGAGTGGCCCTTCCTGCTACCTTTTATCAATTCCAGGAGCACACAACCTACTCCATGTCCTCATTCTGGGTACATTTTTGTAGCATTTAGAAAAGACTACTTCTTTGCTCTTGGAAGCTCATAAAACATTTGATAAACATGGGACATCTTTTTGTTTAACTGGGTGGAGATTGTTGAAAAAAAATTCAAATTCTTCAAAAATGTCTATCAAGCAATATATGGAAACATTGTTGAAGGGGCAAAGCTGCTGGGCCTCCATTTCAGAAAGGGTTCCTCTCTGCTGTTTTTCTGCAAGGCCTCATTTACCTGTGTTCCATATGTTGCCTCTGAATAAGCCAAAGAAACTATTTTCTCACTTCGAGGGGAAAGCAAGAACGTCAATCATTCTCTAAACTTTGCCCTAGGCCCCAGGATAAAACCTAAGAAGAGCCAGATCCCAAATATGTTCCAGGACGCTAGCCTCAAACAAAGCTTGGCTAACTCTGGAGTCCACACCCCAAACCTTGGTAATTTATAAAATAAAGCGTATTCACCCGACAGTCACCTTTGTTTGGACCCTGCCCTAAATTCCCAAAGAACACCTACTCTAGTCCCCTTTTCTTTAGAAATCCTAACCCCAAGCCATGGCAAGACTCATTCTCCTTTCCTTTCTGAGTCTCTCAGACTTCACATCTGCTCTTCGCTGTCGGTCACTCACCCTCTTCAATAAACTCTGTTTCCACTTTCTCTGGCTTGTGTTTGATTGTTATCGTGAGAGAAGCCAAAGACCCTCTTGGCAGGTCCTGTGGGACCCTCCCCTGGGTTCTGTGACCCAGCCAGCCTGCGGTGCCATCGTCTCACACGATTCCACTGTAGCATTCCCAGGAGAACTCATACTATTACAGATTGCATTCTAAAAAAATAATAATTTCAATGAAAAAAAGAGGGAGAGGGCTAAGCGCTTTAGACCTACAGTAAGGAAATTACGTTTTCTTTCAGAAATTTCACCAACGAGAGGCTTCTGAAGAGCTCTGAGGGTAAAGCTCTGAGCCCCAAACATCAGGGAGTAAATCCAACATTCAATCACATCCATTTCTGCTCAAGAGTGAAGAACTTCTAGTCACTTTTTAAACTTATTGATTGATTGGTCTTTTTATTGAAGTGTAGCTGACGCACAATGTTACATTGATTTCAGGTGTACGACCCAAGGATTCGACAAGTCTCCGTATAACGCTGTGCTCACCGCAAATGTGGCTATCATCTGCCACCACACGAGCCCCCCTCACAGTTCTGCATCTTCCACTGCTGTGAAGACCAAAGTACAAATCTCCTCAAATTCAGCAGCCCCATTGTAGCAGAACTTTTTCTTAGCCCTGGCCGGAGCCAAAATGCATTCTAATCTATTGTGGTTAGCATAATGCCACACATCCCTAATTAATCTCTTCTGTTGTACCTAGTCCTTGTTATGAAAATTTAAGCCTATAGAGCGAGACCTCTGGATTTTTTTTTTTTTTCTTTTTCCTTTTTCTTTTTTTGAAAGGAGAAGCAAGTTTTCTTGACAGACAACATGTGGTAAGTTGGGTCATTCCAGGAGACAGACAATCAGGGCTTGGCAAAGACGGCCGAAGGGACAGGCAGACTCCACTCCAGAAACTGCTAGCCTGTGTGCTCTGGGAGGGGAAAGTGTTGCTCTCCTTCATTTCTGCTCTTGCTTTCATGGGCGCTGTCGAGAGGAGGGGTGTGTGGACTTTTCCTGAAGCTTGGTAAGGAGCATCCAGAGAGCACAGAGAGGAAAATGAGAGCAAATATTGGAGAATGGAGACATTGGGAGGAGAAATAGGGATGACCAGAGGTCTGGAAAAAAGAAAAATCCTCAAAGCAAGTTGTCATTTCCTGTATGTATTGTGGTGAAGAATTTGGGGAGCTCTTGTACTCAACACATCGCTTACTGTCTTCGGAGGCTTACTCTTTTTCTGTGCTTTTGACAATTTCATCTTGAACTTCCTGTCTTCTTTGTTGCTGGGAGCTGCCGGGCCCCCTCTGTGCTGGTCAACACACAGTCTGTTGCCGTTGTCACTTGCTCGTCATCTTCCTGTGCACTGCCATGGGCATTCACATCTTGTCAGCCTCGTCACTCCTCAGCACCTATCAACATCACACTTGTCACCTCCTTGATAGACGCTTTTGGAAACTGGTTAACATTTCACTCTTGCTTTAAACCATGTAAGAGTGTCACCTTATGGACCAGGTAGAAAAAAAAATGAGTTAAGAGATTAGGAAACAGGAAAAATAAAGATCACTAAAAATAAAATTTTTCCATGAAAGTGCTAAGCTTAAAGATTATTAAAACCAAACTGGATAGATGAAAAGTGACCCCAACTTATCTTTCCATAAAAATTACCGTCTTGGGTGTCTATAGTCCACTTTATACAATCAAGTCATGTAGCTCAGTTGAAAGCATTGTCCATCTACCCAGAAGACAGAAAGTTAAGTATGAACAGTGATTGCCTCTGGGTGATAAAATTATAGGCAATTTTGCTGTTTTTAGAAATATTTCTTTTAGTTCCAAATTTTCCACTCTATGAGCATTGAAAGATACTACTCTATTGTTATAAATAAGTACTTTTATAATCCCAAGAAGTTGAAGAAACAAAGCTTATTAAAGAAGTATATACACAGTGCAATGTTTGTCACATGCTATCATAATAACACAGCAGTAAACTCTTTTGTGACTAGCCTAAATGCATTTTTTTGCCAAAGATGATGCCACCATAATATTTATTGAGGACCATCAATTTTCCTTCTTCTACAACTTGCTATTGACTAGACTGTTATCCCCTTCAGGCCAATAATTATTTTATTTATTTTCACTTTCCAGACTCTGACGCCGTGTGTAAAATGCATAGAAAAAATATTGTTAAGTAATTTAATGGATGATTTAAAGCCTTTGAATAACTTTTTTAGTATTCTGGCAGTCTAGAGCACTTTTATAAAAATAATCTTTATGCTTGAGCTAATGTGAGTCACAGATTTTGTAGTATCTCCACAGAATTTGTCATCACCTGGATATCATATATTTATCCTGTATGTTTGTTGTTTGCGTTTCCTTTCCCACCTGAGCCAAGTAGAAATCAAGTAAAAAGTGAAGTCCCAAGATGTCAGGGACGTCTTTTTTTTAATGTGCCCGTTTTGTGGCCCCTCTGCCTCCAATGGTTCCTACTAAGTATGCAATAAAAATTTGCTGGATAAATGAATAGAGTATCTTTCTCTAAATTATAATGGTAAGGAATCTTTGCAGTAAAAATAATTGGCATATATAAATTGTACAGTAAAGGTAATAAAGAATCACTCACAATTCAATTACCCAGAGAGAATCACCATTAAACATTTAATGTGTTTCTTTCCGAGGTTTTCCTATGTATGCAATATAAAAAAATAGATTATAATTATAAAAAATGAATGATTATATATATATGTATATATATACACATATATATACAGTTATATAATCTATTTTATCCCATTTTAAATATGAGCTGGACATCCTCAGTTGCAATGGCTGTGTTAGGAGTTAGTTGGACAGGTAGGTAGTCAAGGCCAGGGTCCCCAACCAGAAAACAGGGAGTCAGGGCCACTAAGATAAAACAGCACTAACATCCTGTTTTGCAGCTTAGACAAGATCACACTAGCTTTCTGTTTTTGCAGACTTTAAAAAAGTGACTTCTACAAAACATCTAAAATAAGACAATTACCACAAGGTATTTGTCCCTATCGCCGGTAAGGGGCATTTAAGACAGAAGCCCCAGGTGTCAGCAAAAGAAAGACCATCAGAAAGGAGGCATGAACCTAATAGGTAGACAGATACACGACCAAAGCCCTGATTGGCATGACTCAGCACACCCTGATTCCTTAAGATAGTTCTGCAAAAGAGCTCATAAAATCCCCTAAACTTAGAAACTCCAGGGGCGACCCTCTTGGGTCCCTCTCCCTCTCTGGGAACTTTGCTTTAAAGCCCACTACTCTGCGTGTAGTCTACCTCTTCATTCTTCAAAGTGGTGGGACTAAGAATCAGGGGCACTAAAGGCAGTGCGTTCCTGCAACAGCTGACAATATTTCATGACAATGTCTTCGAAGTCTGCAACATAGGTTTCTATTTTGTAGAAAGAGCAGAAGATTTGGGATCAGTCCAGTTTTGAGTTCTGGCTCTTCTATTTACTACCTATGTAATCTTGGGTAGACAGCCACCATTTCTGTAGTTTTGAGGTGTAGAAGAAAGAAGAAAGGAATGCTAGAGAAACAAGGAAGAAGAGAAAGGTGACAGTCCTGCAAAGGTAGGAGGGGGAAGGCTGGCAACTGGATGCCGCGGGATTTCAGCACCACACCCAGCACTTTCAGAGCAGGGTCTTTCTCCTCTGCTCAACACCCCCAGCCCCAGATGGGGTGGCTTTCTGCTCAGTCTCAAAACTTTCTGGGCTCTCAGCTCTCATAGTCAATAATACACACATCACAGATACAGGTTTTTTTTTTTTTTTTTTTTAAGATTTTACTTATTTATTTGACCGACAGAGATCACACACAAGTAGGCAGAGAGGCAGGCAGAGAGAGAGGGGGAAGCAGGCTCCCCACCGAGCAGAGAGCCCGATGCGAGTTTTGATCCTAGGACCCTGAGATCACGACCTGAGCCGAAGGCAGAGGCTTAACCCACTGAGCCACCCAGGCACCCCCACAGATACAGTCTTAAACACAATCATCTTTCTTGATAGATTATCTTCAGAGGGTTCTGGTGTTGATATCTCACCACACTAGCCTTGTGCTGAGATTGAGGTAACATTATCAGCAAAGAGTGATTTATGTTCCCCCCCTAAAGGAATGCCCCCCCCTTTTTTTGCACCAGTTGCTTTTCTGCCTTAGTCATTCATATTTTTGAAGGAGTTCATTATATGCTATTTCATTTGTCAATAGCTTACTCATTTCCTTCTTGTCTTCTCTTAAAACCTTAAACAGTTAGGACCACATGTAATTTTAGAATGTGTTTTTCTGGGGCTTTAACTAGCAGGCCATTTCTTTGGAGATATATACACTTCCTATAAGTATAGCTAATAGTGGTGATCTGTGCCATGTAATTTTTTTTAAATGAATTTTATTTATTTATTTGACAGACAGAGATCACAAGGAGGCAGAGAGGCAGGCAGAGAGAGAGGAGGAAGGAGGCTCCCTGCAGAGCAGAGAGCCTGATACCGGGCTCGATCCCAGGACCCTGGGATCATGGCCTGAGCTGAAGGCAGAGGCTTTAACCCACTGAGCCACCCAGGTCCCCCTGTAATTTTTTTTTTAAGAAGCTCAACCCTTCCCCTCTCCTCCACCTTAGTCCAATCCCCAAAATATCCCTCTTGAGTCTTAGTCATTGTAATTTAGGATCCTTTCTGAATATTCTTTCCTTGAGATAAATGTTATCTTAATCAAATAAGTATCTACCATCCTGGTGCCCAGATACATTTTAGAGCCATTACTGTTTGAATGATTCATCAAGAAGCAAGTTATTAAGGGAGACCTTTTATTTTAGGGTCTATTTTATGTTCAGAGGTCTCACTGAAGTTCTTTCCTGATTAAGGTATTAGGCAGTAACAATCTCTCGAAATAGTTTATACAGGGAAAATCTTAGGATGACATTCTACTTGTGCAAATGCTTCAGAGAGATTGAAAGTTCTTCTCCACAAAAAAAAACTTCACTCTTCCAGTGGAAGCCACGTGCCAAGGCTCTGAAAGGTTAATGTTTTATTTGGCAGAAAACATGGATCCAACTCTAGGACTTTCACAACAGAAGCTTTTTCTCTTTTGGCTCCTTTGTTTTGTCTCCATTTTCAGGAAAAGAAGGTTCTTCCCAAAGGTGATAAAGTGAAAAAATGGCCACCAGTGGCTCCAGGTTGATATCCTACCAACGTAGTGATTCCAGTGGAAAGAGAAGACATCTTTCTCACAAGCTCCTACAACAGTTTTGGACATACATCTCATTGTTCTAGCCTGAGTGGTATGATAAACACACAGAGAGACACAGACATAGACGCATAGACAAATAGACGCACACACACGCACCCCAAATCACCAGATTGCCTGCTGGTCAAAGAGAGGCTCACAACTCAAGCTCAGCCAACCAGTTTCTTTCCTAGGAACGAACCTAAATCATTTTGTAGAGACACACAAGACAAGGGTAGGAAATGATTTGGGATGATTCAGTCTTGATGATGTGTTTTTGGAGTAGTGTTGCTGGGGTCTGGAGCCGATGGCCAAGAAAGTATTTTAGAGATGTCTTGGTGCAAAAAGGTGGTTTTATTAAAGCACAGGGAGAGGACCTGTGGGCAGAAAGAGCTGCAGCTCAGCCGCATAATTGTGAGGCAACTGATCATATACTCTGGGCTTGGGGGTAGTAAGATAAGGGAAGTTCCAAAAGGACCTTCATATGCTAAAGAAAACTTATAGGATCCTGGAGGTCTTGCTATTAACAAACTAAGGTAGTTTTTCCCTCTAGCCAGACATGAATATTAATAAGACAATTGGGAGCTTCCTGGAAGAATGTTGTACTTTACCTGCCTCAAGTATTTGTTAAAGGACCGCAGGTTATAATGGAGTTTAATTTTATCTACCTTTCCTTCTGCCTTTGTCTCCCGCGTCAATGGCGCCCCAAAGATGGCCCTTCGGTTCCAGTTCCTTCTAATAGCTAAAGGGCTGTTTGGTGGCAGCCTTCGGGTGTGCTCTGGACAATTATGTTAAGTGAAAACAGAACATTTTCAAACTCAGACAGCCAGTGGCCTTCCACTACAGCAAAAAATTGTGAAAAATACCTATCTTTTTTTTTTTTTTTTAAAGTAGGCTCCACACTCAGTGCAGAGCCTAAGGTGGGCTTGATCTCACAGACTGAGCAGATATCAAGAGTTGGATGCCTAACCCCCTGAGCCACAGGCATCCCTATAGTATTTAAAGTAAGAGAATGAACTCACAAAATTTCATTAGGTATGCTGACAGAATCTTTTCAAGACTAATTGTTTTTAGGACTTGGGACCCAGACTGAGAGGCTACCATTATTTTTCTGGGCCAGATTTAGAACAATTTGTATCAAATTCAAATCAACGTTTATTTAATTAAAAGTTAAATAATTATTACAGAAAAATATCTTAGGTTAATAAATTTTAAACGTTTGCTCCAAAGCATAATCAAACCAATTTTCATTAAAAATGGGATGATAATGGGATAAAGTATAATTCATTACAATGTATTTGTATTTCTGGGTCCCTGGTTTTAAACTGATTAAGAATGGAAGCTAAATGTCTTCCCACTCTGCTAACACTAACATACAATCAAACCCATTTGAAGGGTCATTACAAAAAAAAGATGGGACACAGGAGAAAAATAACCCTGAACAGAGGTTGTTAGAATATTAGTATGACACAAAATATAAAGTGGAAGTCAAGATAACCAATTCTCTCGCAAAGGAAATGCCAAATTGTTCTATGCCATTTTAAAATTTTTCCTTCAGTCTGATTGCTTCTCTCTGGGATGTTCATGCACCATCAAACATTGAGTACCGAATTGCTATACTAAGTCAAATGTATTATATTCTGTTGTCAGCTGAGCAAGAAGGCTTAATATGCTTCCCCCAATGGCACTGGCAAAGGTGAGGACAATCCCATCAACTTTGTGTTGTCTGTTATGTTTTACATTCATAGATCAATTCAGATAGAATTTAGAAATTACTTCAAAAACTTCCTGTACAAAGTCATATATGTTTATTATTCTCAGTATAAAGTAGGACTCTGTGTTTTATTTTTTGTTTAGTTTAACATTATTTGAGCATCTAATAATGGGCTAGGCATTGTACTAGGAGCTGGAGATGGCAACATGAGGCAGATACCCCTGCATGATTTTAGTTGATATTTAGTGCATGATTTTAGTTGATATTTATTGGACTTTTTTGGTATGAGTTGCCTTTTCTTTCTTTTTCTTCTCCTTTTTTTTTCTTTTTTTAAGATTTATTTATTTGAGAGAGAGAGAGAAAGACAGGCAAAGGGAGCCAGATTCCCAACCAGACTCCATGTCAAGCGTGGAGCCCCTTGTGGGGCTCCATCTCATGACCCTGGCTTGGAGGTTTAACCAATGCAGGGCCCCTTGAATTGCCTTCTCAAGTAAAGATGTTTCGTAGACAGTTGCATCTACTGCTCTGGAACTCAGAAGCAAATTCTGAGAAGCAGATGTGGAACCAAGAGTTTTCAGCCTTTCCATGTGGGTGCCACTGGAAGCCCTAGATGTTACTGAGATGGTCTATAGAGATCATTCACGTAAGAAACAAGGAGACATTTGCTGACTGCTGGATCACTTGGTTGGAACATCCCCTCTGTGGGGGCTGAAAGACAGGGTGAACAGCAAGCAATCTTGTGAATCTCTCAGCAGAAAGGGGCTGATAGGACAGGAAGTTTCCATTTCTGGGGAAATCCTACTCTTAACATGCAAGGAAGCAAAAGCCCCCCTTTTCCTTCTAGCTCACTTTCTGTTTTCCATGCTCTGCCTCACCAGCCGGGTGCCTCTTGTTTCACCCTTTCTGAGAACATCTGTCACAACTAACACAGCTGTTTAGGTATGGAGGAAGCACAGCTCTTTGGAAAGAAAGATAATATGTTTTAAAATTATTTTCAATGCTAAAGACTTTGTTGAGCTTATTTACTGAAGGCACATTGTTCTGATTTTGTAGGAATCTAGCGTTCCTCCATGACTCACGGTTCCTTGACTGGATTATACAGAAACTCTCATCTCTTTCCTCTATATGCCCTTGGCAGCCCTCGATGGAGAGCAGATATGACGAACATCTCCTCCACTGCCTCTGAGGAAAAGCTCTTCCCTATCCTAAACTTTCCCCAGAGCTTCCCTCCATGGCTGAGGATGTAAACTTTCCTTCCTGATTTGGAAGTCAGAGCAATGACCAGTTTATCTCATCTTTATTTTCCCTGCTATATGGATAACTGCGAACCAGAGACAGTCTAAATACATAAACGAACAAGTGAGAGTGGTTTGATCATGCACTCAATGGTACCAATGACACATACTACATATTATAGAATGGGACATATTCTCATTAACACACATACTCTCTCTGTGTAGAATCAGAGCTTATTGTTTTATTGGTATCACTAAACCAAATCTTGACTTCAGCCTCAAAAATGTTTGAATTCATTTCCATATTGACTCTAGTGCTACGAAAGCTGTCTGTAATCTTTGCGAAAAGAGCACTTTGATATAAGGTAAATGTCATCTATGAGCATAAACTGCTCTTTTTTTTCCTCCTTGGGTTTTATTTTGGAGGTGAGAGTAAACCACAAAACAAGAAAATACCTGGGAAAAGCTGTAGTGTCAATTTTAGGAAAAAGATTCCTTTCACAATATAAAAACATTTTTCTTTTGTGAGGACTATTGGACCTGTATAGTTTTCTGCAGATTAGGTACGCTTTCAACCTGGGATGGGAACCTTGAAACGTAGGATTGGCAGATGCTCCTCCTTGTTTACCATCACTGAGCAAACGAACACAATACTGCTTGGTGTCTTTGAAAGATTAGCATGCATATTTACACTATAATTATTAAGGATTTGTTTCCTGTGGGTTTCTACAATGATGGGTTTGCATTTCTCCACAAGGCAAAAAAAAAAAAAAAAAAAAAAAAAAAAAATTAGCCTGAAACAAAAGAATAAGGACAGAACAATATTTAAGGCAGCTTTCACTTGCAAAATGTTGATGTTGTTTATGACTTTAGATATCTGGATGTTATGAAAAATCCGGAATCTCAAGTGTCTATTTTTTACTTTCTCTTTTATTCCTTTTTTCACTTTATTTCTACTTAAATATGCAGCTTCTTGCTTGTCCGCAGTGTTGGGACTGCCATGTTTCTCCCATCACTGAATAAAGAGGCCATGCTGTAAATACAGTCAGTGCTCATGGGCTCTTTGGTGGGGCAGGGGATGGTGGGATAGGGACGCTAGGATGCTGTGAAAACTAGACAAGCAGGAGACTCTGGCTGCATTCACAGCATTCAAAGGTACCATCAGTTTAAAGACTGAGTTCAGAAATATCATGCGAGTGTCATTAAAAACCGTCGTCTACTGGCTCATCTAGGGTTCCTCTCCAAGTACTCTCCCATTAAGTATTTCATTTCATTGTTACCAACCCTTCCTCTGAGTACAGATGAGAAGCTGTTCATACTTGAACATTTCTTTTAGGATTATGATTCACCAATTTTACTTTCCCAAATCCATTTTTAAATGATAATTGTACCATTATTTTTTGTTGGTTTAAGACCGTTTTACCCACACCTTACACACCATACTTCATAAATGGATAGAATCTGGGCTAGACGTTCCCTCCACCTACTAGCCCATCAAATGTATTGGCTAAACATAGTGACAATTTGGGGGGCTCTAAGGTAATTTTTAACCCGGTGTTCTCCTGTCTTTGTATACTATTCCTATGGTCAAGTATTGTAAAGAGTTGCTTAGGAAAGAACAAAAGTTCAGACGATATAAAAAGAATACGTACACCCAATTTCCTCATTCGAATAGCTTAGCATTAAGAAGACCGATTCAGGGTCTCACTTCCTGGTGGTGCTCAATAAGCATCCCGAATGCATTGGGCAGTGATTCTGCTGCGGGGCCCAGTCCCATTAGCTGTCACAGGTTAAAGGGAATGGAACCTGCCACTCAATAAGGCAGCAAACACCCTCAAGGTCCTAACTACAATGCTGTTATTGATTCAGTAGGTGGCTCATCTTTCTACAGTTCAATATCTTTAACCAGCATTCTAGCCCAATATTTTTAGGCAACACGTCTTTTCTTTGCTTTTTTAACCTCAGGGTAAGAAGATGACCTGTTTCCATTATAATTTAATCTGTCAGCATTGGTACAATCCTGAAACAATTAGACGTAAAAGGAAATACTGTAACACTTGAGGTGTGTGCTGGTATGTTTGTGTGGCGGTCCCCTGTATTCCCCAGCGGTATGACTAACTGGTAATATGGTTGTTGTCTTTTTGTTCAGCTGATCATTTGATGGAATTTTCTTTCTCTTTTGAACTTTGCCTGTGCTTGTAATCTGTCACGTAAATGGAATCCTAGAGAAGAATGGAAATTCAGACTTCACTTAGTTCAAAACCTCGGTTCTAGGGACTCAGTGGGTTAAAGCCTCTCAGGTCATGACCCTAGGGTCCTGGATCAAGCCCTGCATTGGGCTCTCTGCTCAGTGGGGAGCCTGCTCCCGCCCCCCACCCACCCCCGCCTACTTGTGATCTCTTGTCTGTCAAATAAATAAAAATTAAAGTCTTAAAAAAAAAAAAAGAAAACACGAAACCTCAGTTCCTAAGCAAGAATTCCCTCTACGTTTTTGAAAACGTTTTCTGGGCTCTACTGAGCACTTCCAGCATGGTGACTCTCATTTCCTCTGGGGGCAGTGAATTTCATGGTTATATATTCCTTCTTATTATGAGCCAAAGTCTCCTAAATCTTTCCGCTGTTCCCACCCCATTGCTCCCAGTTTGGCGCTCTAACACATGCAGAATAGGCTCATTTTATCTCCCAGGCAACAACTATTTCAGAGATTTGAAATTAGCTCTATTTAGACTCATCTTCAGTTACGATATCAATAATTCTTACAATCGTTCTTCTCACTTCATAGTTTCAATATCTAAAAATCCAGGTTCTTTTCTAAATATTCATAGGGTTTTTCTCATACTCATTAATCCTCTCCTATATAGTTTGAAGACACTTACCTACTCTAATTCTCAGTGTTGTTCTCAGGAGAGTCTCCATATCTTGTATTTCTTGAAATTCATTTGAGGGTCCAGCATGGATTGTGTCTCTGCACATTAGTGAATTCAAAATAAATACTTTTTTTTAAAAGAAAGTATTAAAAGAGTATTACTAAAATAGAATTGCTAACTTTCTAAATCAATAATTGTCTAAAGCCATTATTTGTCTATGCATCTGCTGAGATGTATCTTCACAGTATGTCCATAGGCTTAGAGAGTTGAAAAGGAACTTGGAAATGTATCCAGTCTAGTTCTGCTGTCATCAGGGCCTGGCATTTGCTGGAAACCTTGCTTTCATGGAAGGTAATTGAATCCCTATGGGTTTAATGGGATTCTTACTCTTTATTCTAATTTCGCCGGGTATATAATTTCTGAGTAATGAGGATCAAGTTATATCAAAGTTGTTAGGGTTCTGTGTCTTCTTATTAGACTACTATTACTTTTCTAGCTTGCCATGGTTTATTTACATTATCATGCTTAGCCTTCTATTTTTTTTTCTGATTTGGAAACTGAAGCATGTACATGGTTAGATTAAGTACCCAAGGTCAAATAGCTATAAAGGGGTGAAGATGGGGCACCAAGTATGTTATCTTTGCATTTCTAGTACCACATTGTGCTTATGTCGCCATATATGTTTGTTGTCTGATATACTAGTGTCTCAACAAATGTTTGTCGAAGAAATAAATATATTTGCTTGCATTAAAATTAAATTAAATTAAATTTGTATTTATATTATAGTTATTTATGTATTGAACCTAAAAGATCAAGTCGTTTTATAAGCATATCATGAAAAGTATTTGTTCTCTCACTCACCCTTCCCTATCCCTAATGATGACTTTCAGGGACAATTTTCAATATTTTGCCTGCAGTATCTGACATTTATCCCCAACCTACTAAAAAGAAAAACTATGTTTATTTTGTAATTTTTAATGTTGGATTTGACTTCTTACTGTGGAAGGTAAGGACTTAGTTTTCTTCCCTCCCTCCCTTACACACATGGATTCACTCTCCCTCTCGCACTCTTCTGGGATAGATACAGCACAACTTTTACTGATTCATATTTAGTGGTTACTCTACCTTGATGATGTGAATATGTTTTGCAACTGAGCCACATATTAAACTACTAAGATAGGGTTTCCTATCTCGCACAATACTTTTGGTTTTCTAGGAGTTAAGAATTTTCTTCCACTTAAAAAATGCTCTGTTTTGGTTTACTGTGTATCTCCAACTCATCCCCAAACTCTTTGATAGAACTTGAGGTCCCTGCAAATACTGTCAAATATATGAAATGATACATTTTCCCCCAATAAATATTCTTCCAGATAGTTTTAACTTATTGCTCCTTTCTGAACTGTTTCTGTCTAAACTTGCTGATGAGGTTCATTTAAGAACCTTCTCCTACTGTCATTCTGGGGATTCTCCTGTTTCCTCTCTTGTGTTGAATATCCTACTTCCTAGATTGATGTCCAACTTTTTTCTTAGTTTATGCTTCCCTTTTCCTGGAGCAGAGACCTCAGAAAGAGTACATGGGAAGTTAAAATTTCAAATTAATTATTTGAAAATACTTTTATCTTCTCCTTTCTATTGGAAGATAGCTAGGTTATATATTACATTTCAAATTGAAAATGAATTTTAAAATTAGGACTTTGAAGACATTGTTCTCTTGCTTTGTAGTTTCCAGAGCTGTTGTTGAGAAATATTGCTCTTTTTATGTGAACAGATTATTTTTTCCTCTGGAAGCATTTAGCAGCTTGTCTTTGTCCCCACTGCTCTGAAATTTCATGATGATGTCTTTTGCTATTGTCACATTCCATCCCTCGTGCTGGGAATTTGATAGACCCCCCCTCCTTTTTTTTTTTGAGAGAGAGAGAGAGAGAGAAGTGGGAGGGGACAGAGGGAGAGAAGGAATCTCAAGCAATCTCCATACTGTGGAGCCTGACATGGGGCTGGATCTCATTACCCTGAAATCATGACCTGAGCTGAAATAAGGAGCTGGTCACTTAACCGACTGAGCCACACAGGTGCTCCCTGGTAGAACTTTTTAATGTATATTTCTCCATTCAGTAAAGCTTTCTAAGAATTTTTCTTTGATAATTTTGTTTATTATGCTCTATCTTTGTTTCTGGAACTCCTATTAATTGCATGCTAGATTTCTTAGCTTAATTCTCTATTTTCTTTTCTTATATTTATCCTTTCTCTTCTTTCTAGGAAATTTTCTTAACTCTATCTTCAGTCTATATTAATGATATTTTAAAAATTGTTTAATTTTAATTTCCCAAAGTTCTTTTGTATTTTCTGATTGGCCCTTTTTAATAATTCTGTTCTTGTTTTATGAATGGAATATCTTCTATTATCTCTCTGTGGATAGTCTTCTGGTTTTAAAAATAATTTTTTTTCCACTTTCCTGCAATTCCTCTTATTCTTCAGGTTTTTCCCATATATATATATATGGAGGGGCAGAGGGAGAAGCAGGCTTCCTGCTGAGCAGAGAACCCCACGTGGGGCTCAATTCCAGGACTCTGGGATCATGACCTGAGCCTAAGGCAGAGGCTTAACATCTGAGCCACTCCTATATATATCTTAAACTTGACACACATCATAGATTTTCCCTAAATTGATAATGATCTTGGGTGTTCCTTCATTTTCAAGATTATAGAGCTAAAAAAGCTGATTTATGCAATTATGTACATTGGGTTTATCATTAAGACAGATGATCCAAATGGGGCATTTTGTTTTGGTTCCCTAAATGGTCAGTATTTGGGGGGAGTTTTCTTGGATTGTTCTTTCTCTTAGAAATCCCCCAATCATCTGCTAGGGTGAATGAAGCACCTCCCTGTTTGATACACTTTCTTTAATCCCCCTCTTTTAGGACAGTGTCCTCAGAAGAGCTGAGTCTGATAAATCTAATAATTCTTAGCAAAAAAACCTCTCTCCAGGGGCACCTGGGTGGCTTAGTGGGTTAAAGCCTCTGCCTTCAGCTCAGGTCATGATCTCAGGGTCCTGGGATCGAGCCCCGCATTGGGCTCTCTGCTTAGCAGGGAGCCTGCTTCCCCCCTCCTCTCTCTGCCTGCTTCTCTGCCTACTTGTGATCTCTCTCTCTGTCAAATAAATAAAAAAACCCACCACCACCACCACCACCAACAACAACAACAAAAAACCTCTCTCCGAGAGAGAAACCCTAAGTCTTCAGCTGGGGCAGAAAGAGAACTAATTGTGTAGATATGAAAGCTGGAGGATTTCTAAGGGTCTAAGTACTTCTAATTGTAGACTTCCAACCAATTTAGTTTAGATCCCATTCTGTAGCCAGCATCAGAGGTAACTACCACCTTTCACTTTATCCCTTTTGGGGTTCTGTGATGTGAATCAACTGGCCAGGTCAGAAATGTGTTGGCTGAGGAAAAAGATTGGGGGGCACTCTGAAGACCATTATGGGTCCAATCACTCCTTGGCATTTGACTAAGATCAAGTGAAGATGATTCTGGGCCCAGAGAATAGCTTGTGCAGTGTGTCATCAAATATTCCTTTATACGTATATTTTTATTGGCCTTACAGTATTTCATTGTTACAACCAAAGCTATAATAAACATCTTTTTATCGGTAACTTTGCATATTTTTTTCCTTTAAGGTAAATTTCCAGAAGTGGAAAATCTAGGTCAAATCCTATATAACATTTTAATACCTGTGATAATCCAATGAATGCATTAAACTTTTCTCTCCTGCTAGATGGCCTTGCCATGTCTCATCTTAAACAGTGGTCTGAATTCTTCAGAGAGAAGAGAGAAAGTGAAGAGAAATATAAATAGCTCAATTAATAAGTACTTAAAAGGAGTCTTTGGCAAATAAGCTCTTGCTGCCTCTTTCCTTGTGTTCTTCTGGAGAAGCTTTTAGGACAGGTAAAAGCCAATTCTACCAAGGAGTTTCATTAGAACTGACAGCATCTTTTTTTTTTTTTTTTAATTAAAAAGCCTTTATTTGTAACTGTAGGCTCTTTTAAACTAACTTCTTTTGGGGAAGCCAGATGAACCAGCGGAGAACTTTTTATTTTTAAAAGATACTTGCCGATTTCAACCAAAGGAGATAATAATAGTTTTTTATTATCCCAGTTGGTGTACTCAGGCAAATGGACTTATAGGAAGTAAAGTGCTCTTTGAACAAACTGAAACTAGATGCAAAAACTGTCTCTAATTAAGAAGTATTTTGTAGGGGTAGAGGCCTGGGCATTGGTTCTCTGGGCCAGGTGGTCTTGGCACCTGTCTCTGGAGGTCAGTATATTCAAATCCAAGATACACAGCCTACCCGGAGCTTCCACCCAGATTAAGAAATCAATGATTTTCATGAAAGACTATTTTAAAACTCCAAAGACGTATTTGGGTGGCTCAGTCGGTTCAGTGTCTGTCTTTGGCTCAGGTCATGATCCCAGGGTCCTGGAATTGAGTCCTGCACAGGGCTCCGTGCTCAGTAGGGAGTCTGCTTCTCCCTCTCCCTTTGCCTGCCACTCCCCCTACTTGTGCTCTCTCTTGCTATCTCTCTCCAAAGGGTTTAGATTTAACTTCCAGTAAAAAAAAAAAAAAAAAAGAAAAAAAGTGTGATGGCTGGGTGGTAGAGATGAGGTGTTTCATGTGCATGAAAATACAGTCACTGATTTCCTTGGCAGGGTGGAATTCTCAGAGACCCTAGAAAGGTACACCTAAGAAGATAATATGTGACAGAAGAAATAAAGGGCAATAAAATAACAAGTGTGGGTCAATGTATATTATACCTTACCAAACACTAATGCTGCAGAGAAAGCAAAACAATGATACTGGGATTCATTGCTTGGTGAACCTGTTTAAAAGAATATGTAAATAAAGGATGTGCTGGCTGGGGGCGCCTGGGTGGCTCAGTTGGTTAAGCGGCTGCCTTTGGCTCAGGTCATGATCTCAGGATCCTGGAATTAAGCCCCATGTTGGGTTTTCTGTTCAGTGGGGAGTCTGCTTCTGCTTCTCCTTCTCCCTCTACACCTCCCCCCGACTACTTGCACTCTTTTTTTCTCAAATAAATAAAATCTTAAAAAAAAGAATATGCTGGCTGGCATTCATGCTGCATAAATAGAACATTCCTTACAATGTAATATTCACATATAGAAAAAGTTCCTTTTCAGTTGACCTTCACTATTAGAGAGTTTTCCTGTATTTTTTCCCTGTATTTTTCCTTCCCTGTATTTTTCCTTCATTTTAATTGGTTTTGACATTCAGACTCTCGGGGACAGTTCTGCGTAGCTATCAAGCAGATAAACACCTCCAACGATAACAAAATCTAAGTAGAGACAAAAACAAACCCTTCAATATCCTGATAGATTAATGCTTCTTGGAGATGGTTTCCTTCAATAATTGATTATTTGCTGTGCTTTGACCATATGTGTTGGGGACAGCATGTCTGTTGCCATAACGAACTAATTGAGCAATTCAATTGATACGGGACTTCTGGCTCGTGCTGCGTGGGGAAGTCCAGGCCTGAGCGGGGAGCACAACTGTGCTCTTAAAACAATACATCGGGGAGACTTGAGACTTTTCTAATTCCCTTCACCTGTGACCCACTTTATGGGTTTTAAACTTGTGTGGGTCTGATCCCAGAAGGGACAGCTCCCTGCGGTACCCTGTCCGGTCGGCAAAGGGAGTGGACCATCCATTACCATCTCCCTCACATTCTCAGGTTAATGACTACATTAAATATTAAATGAGTTTCCGTCCCCAGAGTGCCCATCTAAGTGATTTTACATTAGCTCATCCACTTTTGGCACCGTCCTTTCTTTGATTTCTGATAAAGCATGTTGCTCGGTGTAACATAACTCAGAGGAAATCATGATTGATTTGACAACTGTTAATGTGATACTTAATATTAACCTTCATCTTTAAATATGGAGGAGGATGGTGAAAGAGGAGGAGGCAAGGGAAAAAGAAGAGGAGTCAGAGAGAGAGAAATGTGTCTTAGGCTTTTTTAAGGTGACAGAAACGGATGAGCTCATTAACATACCGCAAAAAAATGAACACTTTTCCCCCACTTTGTTCTTTCAGATATCTCCGCATCTCTGACTGCTTCCATCGGGGTTCTAACTCCTCCCTTACCACAGCTTCGTGGAGGTGTGCCAAGAGGGCAAAGATCATTTGGGGACACAGATACCTCGGGAAGGAAATCTGTGGGATTTTCCTGCAGGTTTCAGGAAGAGTTAGGGTTTCACCTTCAACTACCTTCTGATTTAACCCTTACTGAGGAGTAGGGGTGTGGGGGGCTGCGAGGAGGGCAGAATTAAGACACAGTCTCTCCCCACTGACACTGTTATCAGAGCAGACAGGCCAGACCCCTAGACATGGCGGGGGGGAGGGGGGACACCAAGGAAGAGGGTCGCCGGTGGGACTCTGACTGAGAGTTTGACACATCTGTCAGCAGCCGGTTTCGGAATCTTTAGCCAATAAAGGAAAGGAGTCCTGAGGCTTTTCCTTCTAAGGCTAAACTTATTCTTTGAAAAAAAAGAAAAAATCAACCTTTTTTTTAACATGCAGGCGAGTATGGTTGCCCATACCTCTTTTAGCTGTCGTTTTAGGAAGAGGGACTAGATTTATATATTTTTCCATTTCCCCTCAGTAGGCAGAGAAGAAGGAATCCCTAGGTTGTTTTGGAGCTCAGTCTCTGCAACATGGGGTACGTTCTCACCCCAGATTGTCAGAATGAGAGCAGCAGGCACTGGGTTCTGTTTATGACAGATTTGTCCTTTGTCACCTCTCAGAGACACTCATACATATTTTAACAGGATTAGGAGGATGGATCATGGGGTGAGCAACATTCCATGCCTCACTTTTATTTATTAGAGCTTATATACTGAATGAACCAGGCCTGGATGGAAACTCTTATTGCATTTGTATACATTTTCTCCCGCATATGAGCATAAGGCTTGGGTGTTAAAGATAGACAATTGAATACACTTCTTTGACATGAAAGGAGTTTTGACTTCCTCGGCTTCTTCATTTGACCCATGAGGAGCCTGAGATCTTAGCCAAGGAAGTGGTCCCCCAAGGCCACACAGCTGGTGGTACAGAGTTTAGGGGGGCCCTGCCACAAGCCCCCTGTCTTTGTGATACCACAGTGGAGATGAAAACAGATGAGTTAATACACAACAGGGAAGAGAAGTGTGGTTGAAAGCCAACTAGCCAGCTTCCCCCTTGTGAAGGAAAATGTTACAGATATTCCAGTAGAACACATGGGACAAGAATCCTTTCTTTAAAAAAGCATTTTGTGGGGGTGCCTGGATGGTGCAGTCAGTTAATTGTCCGACTCTTGGTTTTGGCTTAGGTCGTGATCTCAAGGTTTTGAGATCGAGGCTCGCATGGGCCTCCGTGCTCAGTGGGGAGTCTGATTGAGTTTCTCTTTCCTTCTTTCTTTGTCCTTTGTCACCCCTCCAAATAAATAAATAAATAAATCTTTTCTTTTTTTTTTAAGATTCCATTTGTTTGAGAGAGAGAGAATGAATGAGAGAGAGCATAAGAGGGGGGAGGATCAGAGGGAGAAGCAGACTCCTTGTTGAGCAGGGAGCAGGATGCAGGACTCCATCCCAGGACACCAGGATCATGACCTGAGCCGAAGACAATTGCTTAACCAACTAAGCCAACCAGGTGCCCTAAATAAATAAATCTCTAGAAAACCAAAAAAACCCAAAAAAACAATTTTGTGAAAAATCTATCATTTGCTACACAAGTTGGCTGGAAAAATCAAGTGGTAAACTTAAAAGAAAAATTACTTAACACAAAGCTGCCTAGCTGAGAATTCATTGTCTTTTTATAGAAGTTGCTCCTTTGTCTGCTCAGTATGTATGTAAACAAAGAAATTCAAGTTTATGCAAATATATGAATTGTATACTGCAATTTACAACCCTGGGCAAGATCTCCACTCCGTGATCACTGTCAACAGCTTTGGGTCCTAAATAGTCTCTCTGTGATCCATAGGAGTGCAGAAGCTACGGCAAGCATGGAGCAGTGCGGAGGTATAGAGGTGTCTGTCCTGAGATCAGAGTTTCTTAATTGACTATTGACACTAAGAATTCTTTTTGGGGGGAGCTATGTCTTGTGCATTAAGGATATTTAGCAGCCCTGCTGACCTTTATCCACTAAATTCCAGTATTGCTGCACCCTCTCCCTGCCAACTGTAACAACCAAGTAGGTCTCCAGACATTGTTCCCTGTGGGTGGTGGAGGGGCAAAATATCCACCATTTGAGAGTCACTTCATTAGATGATATAGTCACTTCAGAATTAACTCACATGGCCAGTTTGTTCCAGAGCACAAAAGACCTGCCTTTGTTTCTTTTAACAGAGGAGATGGGCACCGCGGTAGATGGGTGTCTCTGCGTGTATGTGTGAAGGGAGCCAATTCCTAAACCAATCAGACGAAAGGAGGAGAGGGAAATAATACAGAGGATCACTGGGTCAATCAGGGTTTTACTAGGAAAACAGAAACCACCAGGGAATAAATGCAGAGCATTGGTTTTACCAGCCATGTGATGAGCTGAGAGTTATACAGGGAATTACAAGGGAAACCAGAGATGAACAGCAACAACCATTACCCCAAGCGGGAGACAAAAGGAGAGGCGCCATTACCTGGTGTTCGGGGACCAGGGTCACTGCAAAAAATGCTGGCATCAAGGTGGACCTTTCTGGTGGGAGCTGGAACCAGGAAAGAGGGAGACATAAAGCTGCCCTGGGCATAGCGAGAGGAGAGACATACCTTGGCTTCTCTCTTCCTTCGTTTCTCATCCTCCAATCTCTTGCTGGTGCATCTCCATTGCAAGAGCTAGTTTTCCGCTCACCCCACCTGTGTCATATCGAGTACAGTAGGAAAGATTGGAAACTGATCCAAGGGCACACAGGCCCAGGACTGGCACAGGTTACTATATTCTAACCTGCTCAGAAGCAGCAAATGGTATATCCTACTTCCAGAGAACTTGAACCAGGGATATTAACATATCTTGTTTTTGTCCAAAATATGACACAATTTCTACTCCTTCAGTGACTTTATCCTGCTCTCCCAAATCTAATGAGGCATGAATATAACTGCCAGGTGGGCAGTTATATTCATTTCCTGTCCTGGGGCAATACCCAAGGCTACTTTATATTGATATTAATTTAAGATTAAAAAAGAAATAAGCCTCACAGTAGTGAGGAGCTTACTTTTCTGGAGCAATTGGCCATGTGACAGATTCTGTTAATTATGTTTATTTTACATGGTTACTTATAACTATCCAAGAGGTTTTATGATGCAGGCAATATTATTATCCCTTTTCTAGAGACTAAAGTAGTCTCTAGTAGTAGTAAAACTAAAGTAGAGAGAACTTAAGCGAGTTGCCCAAGGTCACATACCTAGAAGTCGGAGGAACATAATTTGAATTTGGCCCTATGGTACTGTGTACCTCAAAATCTTGGCCACAGGTTTACAGCACCATGTCGTGGGAATGTGATGATGATTGTTAACATTCGCCAAGAAGCCAGAGTGTGTCTGGCTGTGTCTTAAGTGCTTTTCCATTTATTACTACTAACTTATTGAAGTCACACAGTTTATTTAACAAATGCAGGCCCAGAGAGGTGAAGTCGCCAGCCCAAGGTCACAGAGCCACTGGCTGGTAGAGCTAGTCTCAACCTTGGAGCTCTCAGAACGATAGGGCGGGAGTGAGGAACTCAGGCTTTAGTGGAACTCCTTGTTTAGCGAAGTGTTCACAAACCGGTAACAAATGATGGTGATTTCATGTGACAGGTAGGAGAAGTTCGCCTGAGGAGAGACGCACGGAGGGGGAAGACTGGGAATTTTCTCTCCGCGGAATGGAACATGGTAGGTCCATCAAGGAGAGCCAGGTCAGAGCGCTGGCCCCTAAGATACACTTGCAGCGCACAAGTCATGCACGTTGGGCAAAAGAAGTGACGGGAAAGAAGGTGAAGCCGAAAGAATAGGCATTTGGCTGGAGCGTGGGGTTGGGGACGGTTGGGCAAGGAAGTCAGAGAAGCAGAGGAGGTCCAGATGAACAGAGGTCTAACGCGATCCCGTGAGGAGCTGGTTTTCCTTTTGCAGTGCTTTTAAGATTCTTCCAGGCACAAGCTGCGTTTATTTTCTATTTTCATTTGCTACCAGTTACAAAAATCACATTTTCTGGTGCCTTTGATTGCACTGCATACTGTTGGTGAGAATTAACAAAATCTTCCTCTGCCTGTACTTTGCCGTCGCCGCGGTATGAGTGACACACGCAGAATCTCCGAGGTTGGTCCAGCTGCCACTGAGGCGGCTCCGGTGACCTGAATTTAGAAGGGCCTTGACCTGAGGCAGGAAAAGCCCTTACGGAGAGACTGATGCAAGGGAGCTGCTGAAATGTCGCTCCAGGCTCGCTCTGCCGGCCAGCTAGTCCCCAAATGCCTCTCTTTGGTGCTTAGCTTCACGTTGAGTGTTCAGACCCAACCGACAAAGTGGAAACCTGCAATTTGTGATTGAAAGGCATCCTTGGAGCTTTAGCCTGAAGATGTCACCGCTTTTGCTCTTAGAATTCATGGAACACAGAAAGATAATGAAAGTCCCCCATCCTGGATGCCATGCTTGGGTCCCTATTTGAGGAGGAGCCACCCTGGGCAATTTGGCCTCTGCCTTGTCCACCGGACATTTGTGCGACTTCTCCGGTGTCCAAAGCCCTGTTGGGACATAAATCAAGAGGAAAAGTGGGGACAGGGACATCTGCTTGGGTGGGATTTCGCTGTGATGCCATGAGCTCACTTTCGACAAGTACAGCCATCTCCTGGGCACTGTTGCTTCTTTCCTGAAGTATAATTTTTTGTTCCTTGGTAACTGACAGTAATACAGTGAATTAGGGGAAATGGTAATATTAAAACCTAATAGAGTGAAAACACCAACAGAAGTCAGGAGAACGTAGACTTGAGTATCTGTTCTCCTACTTTTCTGCTGTATATCCACTGTGAACCCATTTCATCTGTAAGTCTGAGTTTTCTCATCTGTAAAGTAATTCCTGTCTCATGTAGCTGGTGTGAGGCATACATGAATTCATGCAATGACAGTGTTCGGTAAACAGGGAAATGCTGTGCAGTATAACATATTCCTGTTAATTAACTGACAAGATCAATACTTGGGGCCCCTCAGCCCCAAGCATTTTTATGACATTGGGTATAAATATCATGTAGCATAGCGGTTGAGTGGTGTAAATATTGGTATCTGTTAGCAATGGGGTCTTTCCCATACGAAAACTTTTTCTGAGAGCTCACCCTTATTCCTCCATTTGTAACCATGGTCCAGGGTTGGAAACCATGGAGAGAATAAAAGTTGTTATTGAACCGCGGTAATCTTGTCCTGGCACACAAATGACATGGGAGCACCTAGATCCCCCTGGCTTGAGTGTGCATCTGGAAAAGGGAGACAGTAATATGTACAAGAGAGCAGTTTACAAGACTGAATGAGTTAATGCTTGCGAAGTACTTAGCATAATAGGTGAAACAGAATATTCAATGAATGTTAGCACTTGTTTTTATTAGCTTTATTATAATACCCATAATCTATGGGCCTTTGTGAGGACTTTTCAGTTTCATTCTGGGCCCAGCAGGGAACCACTGTGGCAGTTTACACCACTTTTGAGGCAACAGTTCATGTCTTGAAAATCACCCTCATTTTGCATAACTCAGAGTAATGTCTGAGCACCATGTCTCAACGAGCTCTTATACCTTGTTTTTCTTTTTTGTAGAAAATCATGTGACCTTGTGAATCTAGTATAAAAAGCAACGTTAACCAAGATGATTCATGGGCTAACTAGTAAATGGAAGCTGACAGCTTAAGGGAGTCCTCTTAGGAATTTTTTGAAGATGTTCATAAACTTTTTTGATGAAAAACCCTCTGCTAACTTATTTGAGCATGTTTAGCTTTTCATTGCACAATCGACCCATATTAATACAGGAAAATTAGCATAGAGAAAGAAGTATACAATTTCCTATTACCTCACTACCAAATTTTTTGGTTCAGATTTTCAAAATTGCACTCACTTGAATTGGGCATATGTCTTTAGCACCAAAGTCTGAGAAGATAAAAAGCCTGTCATGAGAACTTTATTTCAAATTCAAAAGAAATACAGCTAAAATTTAAAAATCCTTCTCCAATGCAGAATTACATTTGTAGTCCCGTCTACACGTATAATTCAGATGAAAGGTATGGGAAGTCTTTTGTGGATTCCTTCCCCAAACTGAAATAACCAACTCCCCTTCATATTTTACCTTATTTGCACCACAAGCAATAAATCACAAATTGTCACCTCTGTATGTCGTGCTTTGTAGCTAAATTATCCTGAAATGTCCAAAGGGAGAGCCATTCAGAGAATGATTTAAAAGAGGAGAGTATATCTGAACGAAATACATTTCATAAAGTATTCACAGAACATGTCTTTTGTGAATTCTTGAATGTCGTTCTGAATTTATTTTGTCTCCATCTTCTTTGTACGTTTTATCCTTACACTCCTACAAATCGCTGGTAATTAGTATTGACACGCCAGTTCTCATGACTTACTATTTTCTTTCTATTTGATACAGTAGACAGAAGAAAATGGGCTAGGATATTCTAATATAATATTTGGAAGGATACATTTCAGAAGCCTGGATACACTATTGATTCAAGGGAAGCTACAGATGGTTTTTGTACTTGTCTTAATTTGTGGATATATGGTCAGGCTAAAAAGTCACAAACCTATGCTGTCTAGATATATTAATGGTGTTCGTTCTTTCCCCTAAACTGCAAAAACTCCTCAACAGTAAATCAGACTTAGTTTAATCAAAGCATCTGGATGTGGACAATTATTACTGTATCATCCTAAGAAATGGGTGGTTATATTCACAGCTGGAGTCTGCTGTGGAAAGTTAGAGGGGAACAGAGGAACACAACTAATTCTTTCAGAAAAAAATTCCCATTTTAGATATTTGACTCTTTTTTCAACTGAACTTAATCCCCAGAAGCAGTAAGTAGGATGCTTTTTCTCCCATCTTACCCTTTGCATATGACCAGGGGATCATAAAGGTGGGGAGCATTAACAACCTGTCATGCCAGTTTAACTCTTATCAAAGCATGATCGCTGATGACACATTGAAACTCACCTCACTTAAATGGTCAGTAGCAATGCACAAGCTCGCTCAGCTTGTCATGTCAGAGAGAAACTGTGCCGGACAAGTTAAATAGGCAAGGAAGACTTTATTGAAGACTATTCCAATTGGGGTCAAGACTATCGAAATAGGGGGTAAATACTGAACTCAAGTTGACTGAAACAAAAGGCAGAGAGTTTTTAAGCACTGGGGAGAGCTAATGGAAAAGTACCAGAGGATGTCAGGGGGAGATTGCCAGTGTGATTAGGCCATCTGTGTTTGCTAATTGGCACTTATCTAAGTTAGACTCCTATCCTCCCACAGAGACTGGGAGATAGGGGTGCTATCTTTCTTAATGATTACATTTCAAAGGGATGGCTCCCAGGGCCTGGAGAAAGATATTCCTGGGTTGCAAAAGTGGCAAGAGGATGAGAAGATTTTATCTCAAAGAGGCAGAGAAAGAATTTATAATTGCAAGCTTTCCAAAGTAAATGATCTAAGGAAAGTGAGGTCAGGGGTCTGTAGTCAGGAAGAAGTCTGTCTAAAAGTTGGTCAAGCTGAGAGGAATGGTCATGTTGTCTTAGTCACCAGAGTGAGATATTCAAGAAGGCAGCCCTACAGTCAAGAACCTTTCTTTCTATCCTTCCAGCTCTTGATTGATTTCATTAATCAAGACAAGATGAGGTGGGTGTAGATTTTCCAAAGGGAATGAATTATATGTTTGAGATCCGAATATGTATACAATTACATACATAACACATACACATAGATGTGTAGTAGCATATAGGTGTAATCTAGTTTTTGTCTTTGTCTCTTTGAGGGGAATGCCTAGAGTTAGGAATCTCTCTTAGGAAGAAGGATCTCTCCCTGTTGAAACAGCAACTCCCATGTGAATTAAATGTCAATTCTTGGGGCACCTGGGTGGCTCAGTTGATTAAGCATCTGACTCTTGATCTCGGCTCAGGTCATATCCTCAAGGTCATGAGATTGAGCCCAAGTTGGTCTTTGGGCTTTGCAATGAGATTCTCTCTTTCCGTCTCTCTCTGCCTCTCTTTCCACCTCCTGTTTGCTCTATCAAAAACAAAAAACAAAACAAGAAACCAAAACAACAACAACAAAAAACCTAACAAAAAAGACAAAAAAACTGACTGTTACCCAAATCACATTACTTTGGTGTTGAAAAACTTTATTTGATCTCTTCTGTTTACTGTAATTATTATAGAACCTGATTTTTTTAAACCTTTAGAATAATTGAACTTATTATCACAGTAACCATTGTAACCCTATTTTTTTTAACACAATGCTTACTCAGAAAGAGGAAGGGGGTGTAGTATGTAGACCTACCTATTTTATTTATCAAATAACATGATACAAGGTTTGGAAAGCATATTTGAGAAGGGAGGTGATAAAGCATTGTGAACACAGAAGAAGGAATGGTTAATTTGACTGTGGATGAAAAGAGAGGCTTTATGGGAGAGGCAGCATTTAGGTGGGTCTTGAAGAATGAGATCTGGCAGCGTGAGAGAAAGCAGGCCAGCCCAGACTGAGGTGGCTAGAAGCAGGAATGAAAGGTGTGGACTTGTGCAGGGTGTTAGGGAAGGGTGAGAAGATGGATTAGACTGAGTTTGAAAGGTATACAGTTCAGGACCAGATCAATCAACAACCTTCTATGCTAGGCTGGGAAATTCTGATTTCTTTTTTTCTTTAGGGAATAGGAAAGAACTAAGCCTTTTTGAAAATTGAAATGATAGCAACTCTACTTTAAGGAAGTGATGATTGGACTTGTGGTTCCTGAGGAGTGAGGATGGGGTTAAAGGCAGCGAGGACAAAGAGGGAGCTGTGCACTGGGGGGTATGTGGTGTGACTGGGTAGAGACATGCAGTATCAGAGCATCTAGGCATATGGTCAGTATGCTTTGGCTGAATGCAGGATTGCATGAAGAATTCAGCACAGGAGGTAAACAAAAGAGAGAAATGGGGAAAAAGAAATGAGGGGTTTTTAGCTGGAATTATTGAGAGCACAATGAGAAAATCATCATATATAGTCATACATGGGTTGGCAATGTATTATGCTATAGGAGTATGCAGGGAGTAGGAACTCCTTCTGGGGGTCAAGGAAGGAGAAGTCAGTAAAGAGGTCACTGATCCGAGCAAGTAGGTGCAGGTGGGAGTCAGGTGACAGGAACCCAACTTGTGGTCAGGGGTAGTCAGAGATGGACAGGGTCCAGAGCTGAATTTCCAGGCAAAGGAATTTTGTTTTAACCCTTTAATAGGTTGTTACTATGATTATTATTATTATTATTTATTATTTACTATTTGCTTAGCTGAGTTAATCCTATTAATTTCTTAAATATCCTTCATAAAATGGCACAGCAGATGAGGACAGTCCCTAAACAGCTGTGTTAGCACATAATCATCTACACTGCTACTCACTCCACTAACCTATAACTCTAGTTGACAATAAAGTAATTGCCTTTCTCTCTTTTTAGGCATCACTGTACCTAGTTATCATTGCAGAATTATATGGTTATCTCTCAATCATTTATGAACCTTAAGAAGCTGTCTCATTTGACATATGAATAATGACACCTTTTACTACCTTAGTTTTCCTAAACTATTATCTTCTACTCTTGTCCTAGGAATAAATGTCATGACTTAAAAGACATCTTTGCAGGTGCCTGAGTGGCTCAGTTGGTTAAGCGACTGCCTTCAGCTCAGGTCATAATCCCGGAGTCCTGGGACCGAGTTCTGCATCAGGCTCCCAGCTCCATGGAGAGTCTGCTTCTCCCTCTGACCTTCTCCCCTCTCATGCCCTCTCTCACTGTCTCCCTCTCAAATAAATAAATAAATAAAATCTTTTTAAAAAAGGACATCTTTGCAAAATTACTGTAATGATGCTATTGTCATATTTCTAGTGTTATGTATGCAAGAAATTAGCAAACTAAAATGCCTGATCTTCATAGATCCTCTTGTAAATGGCCAAACATCTTCCATTATGAACTTAGAAAGAAACAGGTGAAAAGGGCTCTTACAGATGGATTTTTAAAAAATATTTTATTTATTTATTTGACAGAGATCACAAGCAGGCAGAGGCAGGCAGAGAGAGAGGGGGAAGCAGGGTCCCTGCTGAGCAGAGAGCCTGATGGGGGGCTCAATCCTAGGACCCTGAGATCATGACCTGAGCTGAAGGCAGAGGCTTTAACCCACTGAGCCACCCAGGTGCCCCACAGATTGATTTTTTTAAAGGGATTTTATGTATGTATGTATGTATGTATGTATGTATGCATTTAGAGTGTGAGCTGGGGGACAGGCAGAAGGAGAGAAAGAGAAAAAAAATCAAGCAGACTCTGTGCTGAGTGCAGAAGCCCAAGGCAGGGCTTGATTTCATGACCCTGAGATCATGACCTGAGCTGAAATCAAGAGTTGGACTCTTAACCACCTGAGCCACCCAGGCCGACTTTGGGGAATGTTCAAATGAATAGATACTTTTGTTGCTTCAGGTAAAAGTCCTTGAATGGTAGAATAGTAGGGAACCCATACCCAGCTGTTTAAATTCTCACACATTATCCTGTCTATAAGATAAACTGGTCAAAAGGATTTTTTTTTTTTAAAGATTTTATTTATTTATTTGACAGACAGAGATCACAAGTAGGCAGAGAGGCAGGCAGAGAGAGAGGAGGAAGCAGGCTCCCTGCTGATCAGAGAGCCCGATGCAGGGCTCATTCCCAGGACCCTGAGATCATGACCTGAGCTGAAGGCAGAGGCTTTAACCCACTGAACCACCCAGGCGCCTCTGGTCAAAAGGATTTATATTCTCAGTTCAGAGCTTGAAATGCATCCTTTTTGGGGTATTCTCCCAATTTTCATTCTATTTTTGGGAAAAATAGAGAAATTATCTAAATTTGGGATTGTACTTAACATACTATTGGACTGAGGTATGTATAAAGTACACCAAACACATGAACCACAGGGAACACTCATGGCTGTTTGTATCCCATTTGGGCCATACCTTGGCTCGCTCTTGGACTCTTATGAGTTACAAGGACCCCAGGGATTAAGGTTTCCTATAGCTTTCACATTCTGGTGTGCATCGACAAATTAATTTTGACATGACTTCTCTCTATTTGAAAGCATTTTAACTACTAAATATTATTAGATAATCTGCTCCTAAGTTTAATTTTCAATCCAGAATTTACCCATTTGAGAACATGGAAACATTTCTGCCTCTTCAATTGCTTGATAATTATGTATACAATCTAGCTTATCACTGTGAATGCTTTCCTACCCCCACTTTCATTACATAGCTCTCCTCTTTGATTGTCTTAGACCTTCAAGATAATCCTGGTAAGCTTCACCCCAGCAAACCTTACTCATTATTGCCATTGGTTTTTATAATCCTTTGTCATGGACTGATTCCTTACCAAATTCATCTTCTCATCAGATGCCCTGGTATATAAAACTCATAAATTCTGTCTCTAAGAGGAACTGGTCTAGATAAATTAGTTCTGTTCAGCTCTAGTAATATTAGAAAGTCAGCAATTATGGAATCATTTAACCTACAGTGCCCAAAGGCAAATTATGGGATTTAACTAGACACTGAGAACATTTTGGAGCATGCCTCCTAATCACTAAGATATTTTCTTGGAAAAGAAGATTTAAAATCATTGGTTTACTAAAGTTCTGACTTTTAGAGAAGAGTTTCTCTTCCAACCTAGACTTTTAGTTGATTCTATCCTTTATGAAACCTCACAGGAAACACACTTGAGCATTCTCTTCTGATTTTAGATAATAACAGAGGGATAAATTCTGGACTTTGTACCATGTGTGGTAATGTCTTTCTCCAGATCTTAATCTGGCTTCACGATAAGGTACACACACTCATACATGGAGAGATAGATATCTACATTCATGATACATACCTGAGCATTTTAAGGTAGCTTGGTTTAATATTTTTTCCTTTAACTTTTATGAGAAATGTTTTGTGATCTTTTTGAACACTCAGACTTTACAAACTTTCACTGAAGCAAAATATTTACTATTTAAGCCACTTTTTATTTGGCAATAGTTTCTTAATGACCTGTTTTCTTCTATTGCCATTGTTTAAGTTATTGAAAATGTCCCATCATTTATCATTTACTAATATACACCGATTGGGCTTCTGGGTATGTAAGACACAAGCTTCTCTTTGAGAATGTATGCAGATGATCTATACAAAGCATGAACAAGTGGTATTACTATCTACACAGTCCATACTATGACTTTAAGAATTTTGTAACAATTTTGGGACGCCTGGGTGGCTCAGTTGGTTAAGTGGCTGCCTTTGGCTCAGGTCATGATCCCAGCGTCCTGGGATCGAGTCCCACATCGGGCTCCTTGCTCAGCAGGGAGCCTGCTCCTCCCTCTGCCTCTGCCTGTCTCTCTGTCTGCCTGTACTCGCTCTCTCCCTCTCTCTAACTAATAAATTAAAAAAAAAAAATTTAAAAAAATAAAAAAAAATAAAAAAATTAAAAAAAAAGAATTTTGTAACAATTTTAAAACATTATCATTATCCCATGCTTGTTCTTTTCTACTGGTCCTATCAGCTCCCTCTTCATAGCAGCTAGCAGTAAAATCCTAGGAAAACAGAGAAGATGTGTTCTTGGATTTCAGCAAGGAAAGGCAGACGTGGAAGACTGTGTACTTAGTCTTTGAATGGGACAAAGAACTCTGATGGTACGTGAGATATGAGTAGCTTTAAAAGATAAAAGAAAGCAAGTTGCATTCACGAACCTGATGAACGGATACACACGAGAGAACTGGGGGTGAGTGTAGGCCTGAGTAACAGAGGCTCTGGTTATTTTCGACCTGTTTGTGCCATGACATAAATAAGACACCAAATGTGTCTGTGTTTCAGAGAGGCCCACAAATATCACCGCACCATCGTCCATCAATGGAACAAAACAAAGCAAGGGTCTATGTGAATGGGAACTAAGCATGCACCCGGCCAGGTAGCACCGTCCATTTGCAGGGGCAGGGTTTGACCTCACTGGGGGCTGAACAGCAGGGCCTGGGGCAGAATTTGCCTCGAAAGTGCTGAGTCAAGGCGCCATCCTTACAAGTATGTCAAAAGCCTTTTGAGATACAAGGAAAGTCACTCACTATTCCAGGTTCAGAGACACAAAGAATAAAATAAGACTGAGGTCCCTAAACTTGGCTTATGAGGTTCGCTTCTCAGAGACAGAGCAAAGGTACGGTTCTAAGAACTGCTCTGTGAGGATTATCTGAGAACAAGTAAACTAGCTCTAGATGGGATTGAAACTGAGTTCCAGAGGTTTTCATATTCTCAGACAAAGTAATATTTCTTCGTTTCAAAAACTTAAAAGTGTAGTTGGGGGCCAAGAAGGGAAGTAAACCAGGAATGATGGGAGTGTAATCGGTCTGACTTCTTGCCTCGGACTTAATGGTTGTGGGTTTATCTCATCCTGGAATTCCGTATGGATGTTTTCCCACTGTGGTGTGACTTGTTCAGCGCCCCCGCCCCAGCTCCCACATCCACCCGGCTGAGTTTGAGGCCCCTCTTTTGTTTTTCTCCTCTCTACTTTTACGACCTCTCCTGCCTTATAGAACTTTCAAATGCTATTTGACCACTTTCCAAAGTGTTTTCTGTGAAGCTGGTGTGTTTATAGCCATATGCTAAGGAAAGTCTCCATCAAAGAAGCCTGGGAATTTGGGGGATAAACATTATTTCCTTGCTGCATGTTGTTTCAGAGACTAATTGGCTAATGTCATCATGAACCTCTAACAGTATAGACCATTTTCCACTCCTTCTCAGGGCATGGGCCCTTTTGGTGGTGGTAGTGGGGGGGTTGGAGTGCAGCATCTCAGAGCTAGTGTTCTCTAGAACACACTGGAAATGTTCCACATTCCAGGCATTGATTCTTTCCCTTGTTAGTTTGTGTGAGCTTTTTGAAGAGAGGGGTTATGTCCTGCTCATTTTAGCTTTGCCAAAGCTGAGGACAAGTACCTAAGTGTAGAAGGGTTCAGCATTTTTGCCAGTTTTGTTGTTGTTGTTGTTATGGGAAAACACACAATCATTAAATCGGCTGTCTTAACCATTTTGAAGTATACAGGTCAGTGGTACAGACCACACCTGCAATGTGTGACTATTGGTACCATCTTTCTCTAGGACTCTTCATCTTGTAAAACTGGAACTCTGTCCCATTAAGCAATAGCTCCCCATTTCCCCCAGCCCCTACCAATCAGCATTCTACTTTTTTGTCACCATGGTTTGAACTATATTAGTGACCTCGTACAGGTAGAATCATATAGTATTTACAGGTTTTGGTTTTTTTTTTGGTAACTGACTCATTTCATCTAATGTAATATGGACTCATTATGAATTTTTGAAAAATTGGTTAAAGTGAAAAAGGCAACCTGAGAGGATCTTTGGGGATCAAAAATATGGATACCTTGATTTGAAGGACATGTATTTATTTACAAACACAGTTTAATTACTTTCACTTCTTTTTCTTTTGCTTATGGACTCAGTAAACATTCATCAAGACCCCCCATGTTCCATGTACTTTGATCAGTCCTGACCTTTCAAGATGGAGAGGTTTCAAGAAGGAGAGTGAATCACATTTTCAAAAAGAAGAAACTTTTAATCAAAATAACCCCTTATTTGCTTAGATATCTTAAAATTTTACCAGTTTATAAGACTCGGTCGTTCAGTCTCATACCTAATATGTAGAACATTTTAAGTACCTCACCTCCCCAGATGAACACTGTTACATCACTTTATCTTTCTGAGAGGTCAATTCAAAACAAGGTAAGAATTTTTCTGCATTTATTGATCTGGTATGTACTGCTGATTCTACAGAAAGGAATTGTCTATGTTCCAAAGCCCATGATCTTGTTGTAGAATAAATTATAAACTTATTTTGACTCCTAGCCTCAATTATTGATAGAACGTGTGTGGGTGAGAATGGTGTTCAATTTTTTTTTAAAAGATTTTATTTATTTATTTGACAGAAAGAGAGATCACAAGTAGGCAGAGGAGCAGGCAGAAAGAGAGGGAAGCAGGCTCCCCACTGAGCAGAGAGCCCGATGCGGGGCTCCATCCCAGGACCCTGAGATCATGACCTGAACCGAAGGCAGAGGCTTAACCCACTGAGCCACCCAGGCGCCCCGAGAATGGTCTTATAAGAGAGGACTTTGTCCCAGGTTGTCGTGTATCTTAAACACATGCCTAAATAACTTGGTTACACTTTTGATTAATTGGATCCCTGCCCTTCTGCCAGGGCAACCTGGAAAGAAATTAGTTTATTTCATGATGATGTTATTATTTATGTGGTTATTCAGCAAGTATTTTGAGGCAATAGTGTTATCAGATACCGTATTAGGCAGAAAGACTCAAAGTTTAAAAAGACATACCCTTCAAGGACCTCACATTCTATTGGGAGAAAACAACGGGTAAAATAAAAGGACAGTACTTAGCATACAAAGAAGTCTGGGAGGGTGTGGTGGAAATAGAGAGGAGAAACAACAGAGACTTTGTAAGGAAAAGGACACCATTTGTAGAGTAGTTAACATTTGAGTTCTTAAAATTTTCCTGAAAAAGAAAGCCAAGGAAGGGTGCTTTCAGTCAAGGGCATTGAATGTGAGCAGAGCTCGTGTTGCATGGCGGGGAACCTTGTAGGAGGAGATTGAAGTGTGCTACGTGTGCTGGAGGCTGATTGTAAAAGACCCTTCTGTAGCAGGATACACGTTTTGAATGGGGTAATAGGAGGCCAAAGAAGAACAACTGATAGATAATTGACAAGATATGTGACGGTTGAATGATAAGTAATAATACTGTTGCCATTGTCTAGGCAAGAGATGGCACAAATCTCTGTCAAGACAATGCAAATGAAGGGAACAGGGAATTTTGAAACTGGACTTGATGGCTATATGTGATAGTTGTGGAAGACATTCAAAAAACCAAAAAAAAAAAAAACAAACCCAAACCCAACCTTCAAACATTTACATTTTAGGTAAACATGATAACATTAACGCACATATAAGATTTTATTTATTTGTTTGACAGAGAGATCGAGAGAGAGAAAAAAGCATGAGCTAGGGGAGGGGCAGAGGAAGAAGGAGAGGGACAAGCGGACCCCCCACCGAACAGGGTGACTGATGTGGGGCTCAATCCCAGGACCTTGGGATCATGACCTGAGTGGAAGGCAGAGGCTTAGCTGACTAAGCCACTCACGTGCCCCTTATTAACTTGTATTGTGAATGACGATACGAGAAGGAGCAGAGACTTTTTTTCCTTCGTTTTTTTTTTTTTTTAAGATTTTATTTGTTTATTTGACAGAGAAAGAGATAGATCACAGGTAGGCAGAGAGGCAGGCAGAGAAAGAGGGGGAAGCAGGCTCCCCGCTGAGCAGAAAGCCTGATGCAGGGCTTGATCCCAGGACCTTGAGATAATGACAGGAGCCGAAGGCAGAGGCTTAACTCACTGAGCCACCCAGGTGCCCCTCCTTTGTGGTTCTATTGTTAACTGG
The DNA here is from genome assembly GCA_003697995.1 of Taxidea taxus jeffersonii. Classification (NCBI taxonomy): domain Eukaryota; kingdom Metazoa; phylum Chordata; class Mammalia; order Carnivora; family Mustelidae; genus Taxidea; species Taxidea taxus. The sequence goes on along the minus strand of RCUC01169300.1, from coordinate 20,390 downwards.
TTTTGGAGGTGGCGGAGTGGGTGAGGTTGGTATTGATCAAGTGAAGTGTGTGAGCTAACCCAGAAAGCTATTGTGCATGAAAACGATTAAAGCAACCGATAGTGAAAAACCTGATAGGTATCATCTAAATTGTGTGAAGAGGAGAAGGAATTAATGAGAAAAGGCCAAACATGAATATTTGGAGAAATAGGAAAAAGAGGATAGAACAGTGTTCTTGAAACCAAAAAAGGAGAAAGTTTCACAGAAGACAGAAAAATGATAGTAGTGGAGGTTGAATAGAATGAAGTCTGAAAATGGGCCACCAGAGGGTTTTGTTCTGTTCTTGTTTTTATTTTTAAGTGAGCTCCACACCCAGTATGGAGCCCAGTGTAGAGCTTGAACTCATGACCTTGAGCTCAAGACCTGAGCTGAGATCAAGAGTTGGATGCTTAACTGACTGAGTCACCAGGTGTCCCTGGAAACTTGGAGTTTTTAGTCAAGAGACTACTGGGGATATTTGTGAGGCAGTTTCCTTGAACTGGAGAGAATGACAGATAAAATGGGAGTGGGGAGTAAAAGGGATTCAGACACAGACACATAGACACAGTAAAGTAGTCTTCTCCTTCAAGAAGGGGCTTCGTAAATAAAATAAGGAAGATAAGAAAGTGAATTGAGGGAGATATTGGGACACAAAGAGAGTTTTATTTATTTTTCCTCATATAGAGAAAATTGAGTTTGTTTCTGGGCAGAGGAAAAATATCAGGAATTTGGAATCAGTTCAATCTTTTGACTTAACATAATTAGAAAGGACATCTTAATACCTCCTAAAAATTTGCTTAGGAAAACTTCCTTCTTATGTTCCAGTGGAAAATAATGCATAACCCTATCAAGCAAGTTAATATTTTCAGCAGTGTGGATTAATATTCTGCTGTGCTCAGCTTTGGAATCTTAAGCAAAGTTCCTTCAGGAGGAAACAGAAGCCTATTCGTTGGTCTGGACTGCAAGGTAGGTATGATGGGAGCCAGGAAACTGAGGGATGACTTAGCCTACAGAAGAGGGACAAATGACCACTATGGGGTAAGGAAGGAAGGAAAGACTAGAACACAAGTGGAAACTGGCAAGAATAACTATTTATTTTTTTATAACAGAATGCCAACTCTTTGGTCTGATTGTCTCGGATCTAAACTATATGCATCTCTTAATCAACTGTATAGAATATCTGCCCTTTGAGTAAATGTCTGAATCTTCAATTATGTACAGTTCAGCTCTTGGTGAAAGTGGGCTTGATACAACAGATATTTGGAAGAGATAACATTAGAACTGGGTTCCCAGCATGTAGTGTCCCCCCACCCCAAGGTACATTTAGCAGTATCTGGAGACATTTTTGGTTGTCATAACTGGGATGGGGACCTGTTATTGGCATCTAGTTGGTAGGGATATTGCCAAGACAAGGGATATTGCCAACCATCCTTCAATGCACAAGACAACACCCCTTCCCTTGGCTCCCAACAAAGAATTCTTATGTAAGAAAAATGTCAATTGTTCTGAGGTCGAGAAGGTCTTCTTTAGAAAGATAGTAACTACCATTCTTTTAGGTTGTTTAAATTTTATTCTGTGTCAAGTTAGATTATGATAAATATTTATTTTTTTTTTTAAGAGGAAGAGAACAGAAGGTAGGGGTAGAGACAGAGGGATAGGGAGAGAGAGAGTCTTAAGCAGTCTCCACGCCCAGGGCAGAGGCAGCCATGGGGCTCGATCTCACAACCCTGAGATCATGATCTGAGCCAAAAATCAAGAGTTGGATGTTTAACTGACTGAGCCACACAGGCGCCTCTAAATTATAGGGCTTATTCTAAGTTAGCTTAGCTGTTAAGGACTTTTAAGAAATTAATAGATTTTTTTGAAACAGGTTTACAGAAAAATTAAGCAGAAAGTACAGAGAATTCCATTATATCTTTTCGTACCCCCTCCCAACAGCCATCCTAGTTTCCTCTATTAACATCTTGTTTTAGTGTGGTGTATTTGTTACAACTCATCAGTTGTAACAATACAATACAGTACAGGCCAATAACAATACGCTAGTATTAACTAAAGTTCATAGTTTACATTAAGGTTCACTTGGTGTTGTACATTCTATGGTTTTGGCAAATGTGTAATACTTTATATCCACCAATATAGTGTGGTATAGAACAGTTTCACTGCCCTAAAAATCCCTTGTGCTCCACCTATTCATCCATTCTTTTCTCCTTCTGAACCTTTGATCATTTTACTGTTTCTGTAATTTGCCTTTCATGGAATGTCCTATAGATAGAAACATACACTATGTAACTTTTTCAAATGGCATCTTTCACTTTTTGCTATGCCATTAAGATTCTTCCTTGTTTTTTTTTTTTTGTGATTTGATAGCTCATTTTTTTTTTTTTTGTTTTAAGATTTTATTTATTTATTTGACAGACAGAGATCACAAGTAAGCAGAGAAGCAGGCAGAGAGAGAGGAGGAAGCAGACTCCCTGCCAAGCAGAGAGCCCGATGTGGGGCTCGATCCCAGGACCCTGGGATCATGACCTGAGCTGAAGGCAGAGGCTTAACCCACTGAGCCATCCAGGCACCCAATAGCTCATTTCTTTTAATGGCTGAATAATATTCCATAAGTGGATGCACCACAGGTTTTTAGCCATTCATCCACCAAAAGACATCTTGGTTGCTTCCAAGTCTTAGAAATTTTGAATAAAGCTGCTATAAACACTCCTGTGCAGGATGTTTTTCTGTATGGAAGTTCTCAGCTCATTTGGATAAATCCGAAGGAGTATGATTGTTGAATCACATCATAGAAGGATGCTTAGTTTTGTAAGAAGTGACAAAACTGTGTTCTAAAGTGGCTGTATCATTTTTCATTCCCACCAGCAATGAATGAGAATTCATCTTGCTCCATATCCCCGTCAGCATTTGGTGCCAGTGTTTTGGATTTTTGCTGTCCTAATAGATGCATAATGGTATTTCGTTGTTTTAATTCGTATTTCCTTAACGACAGATGATAGAAAGCATCTTTTCAAATGCTTATTTGCTATCTATATATCAACTCATTTTATGATTGAGTTGTTTGCTTTCTTATTGTTGAGCTTTAACCATTCTTTGTATATTTTAGATAATAGTCTTTTATCAGTTATGTGTTTTGCAAATATTTTCTGCGTCTTGCCTTTTAATTTTCTTAACAGTGTCTTTGGCAGAGCAGATATTTTTAATTTTAATGAAGTCCAACATATTAATTTTTCTTTCATGGATTATACTTTTGGTGTTTTATCTAAAAAGTCACTGTCAAACCCAGTGTTTTTAATATCATGGAATTTGTTGTCTTCTATTGAGAATCAATATATGAAATGACAATTTGAAACATATCTTTACAATTTCGGCACACCCGTTGTTGAAAACACTGTCTAAACATTTTATTCATTTTTTTAAGAAATAAGAGATTCCATTATAGATTCCTCTTCTAATTTAATTTTGGGGAACTATTTTCTTCTAAGATGTACTTGTAGGCTTTCCTTCATTAATTAATGTGATTCAGGTTATCCATTACTGAGAAATTCTAAACACATAGCTTTTTGTTTTGACTTCCCTAAGAGCTTGATTTATTCCTCATGGTAGTAATTCTCTCATTCTTATTTCCATATATGTCCCTTTCTCTCTGTGGATTTCTGGCTTCTTTTTTCCCCATTAAGTTTTAATGTAGCCATCCTGGAAGGAATGTTTTCAATTATGTCATCATTTTTGGAATGCCATGGCATCCACAACAGCAGTACCATTAAATATCAAGTTTGGCATTTTTTTTTCCTCTAGCTTGGAAACAAAACTGCGCAAATCAGTTTGGTTGCTTTCACTAGAATGCCCAATTTTAAGTCAGAGATGAATGATCAAAAACCAGATTTTAAAACAGTTTACCTCCGTTTTAATCAATAGCCTATTGCGGCTGCCTGATGGGAAGCTCAGGTCACATTTGCTGTCAGAGGATGTGATAGATGAACAGCTTGTGATGGATCTGAAGCTACGGACCCCTCCCCGGGAAGGCATTTGAGATTCCTTTCGAGGGTTCGTTAAAGGAAACAATTTGCCGTGTTTATTTGCTGCATAGCCTGTAAGTAGAAAGTCTTTTCTAAGAGCTTTACAAATATACATGGGCTTGGCTAATATTTGGGGATACATTCCTACTTCTTTGCCCTGATAGCTCCCGGTGGGAAAGACAGTGCCAGAAGACTAGAGAAGGCATTGGAATCACTGTCCTGAGTGCTATAATGGGACTAAGTAAGGTGTTAGCATGTGTAGTAGCTTTTTTTTTTTTTTAAGATTTTATTTATTCATTTGACAGACAGAGATCACAAGTAGTCAGAGAGGCAGGCAGAGAGAGAGGAGGAAGCAGGCTCCCCGCAGAGCAGACAGCCCGATGTGGGGCTCGATCCCGGGACCCTGGGATCATGACTTGAGCGGAAGGCAGAGGCTTTAACCCAATGAGCCACCCAGGCGCTCCAGCATGTGTAGTAGCTTTAAGATCTTGCTAGAAGTAGGAGGTACATCTGTAAAGAGCCAATCCCTGAACTCCAGTGTTAGCAATCTATGAGGAGATTGATAATTACAAGAAAATTACTATTGTGTAAGGTGGAGAGAGAAAAAGGAACACGGAAAACCATAAAATCAGAGTACATGTCATTTCATTACTGTGTGATGAAAAGGCAGCATAAGGCCTTAAGGTTAAAGGCAAAAAAAAAAAAAAAAAAATTCCTGGCAGTGAGAACTGTTAACATTTCATGGACATCGAGAGAATTTGTTAAATCATCCTGGCTGAAAGGGTTTCTAACACTGGGGAGATTTTCACGTGACGGAGAGTGGCATGGGCTCGCCTGTAGGCTCGGGATGGATCCCATGACCTCTGCAGAGCCTTGCAGGGCTGGGAATCTCTGATTCTATTAGTGAATTTCAAAGTGGAAGATTCATCTTGTGGATTAGAAGTTACATTAAAAATGTTAAATCTGTCACAAAGTGATAATCAGTGAAATATTTCATGCTCCGTGAGGCAAGAGCAACCTTGAAGGTTTTTGTGAGCCCGGAAGCTGTGGAATGATGGCTTCCCCGAGAGTCTGATGGGCGCTCTGGGGTCCTTCAGACTAGTTAGAGAAATAATAGTTTCTGCCTTGGAACCTGAAATGTTGACATTCAAATGGCAATTCACCATTTGTTCCTTGTTGGGTCATTCATCAACATCTGTGGCGTTGGGATTTCTACGTAATACAATTACAGGATAATAGCATCACTGTACCCTCCGTGATCATTTTTGCCTGGATCATCGTTCATGCATTCCACATCGTTCTTTTGATCTAGAGGCTGACTTCTTATAGTCACGTACTGTACCATGTGGTCTTTACTTACTTAGGTGTTTCTGCCAGTGGGCAGCAGGATTACTGAAATAGCAAAAAATTTTAAACCACTTTTATGTTAGGTCACCTCGCCAGAGAATATAGGCAGCAACAGACAGGCAGTGCTGTTCAGCAGGTGGCAAATAAGAACGCGGCTAATCAAGAGAGGTCTGCCACGGACTCCGTTCAAAGAGCCAGAAGTTATATCCTGAAGAGCTCATGGGACTGGCATGCGGGGGTCTCCATAGGCCTGCCTGGGGAGGTTTATTCTGGGGGAGTCAGCCAAGGTTGGAGCGGTAGTAGACAGGGAAGCAGGCAATAGACAGGGAAGCAGGTAGGATCTCGGGGTCCTGGGATCGAGCATCCCATTGGGCTCAGACACAGGAGCGCAGCTGCCAGGAGGCCAGCCACAGAACAGCAAACCTTGAGTCAAGAACGGGAGTCACTTTCGGTCTCCTAGACCTTGACAGCTGGGAGTTTAAACTGTTAGGAATGGGCAGACGGAGGCTAGAGCCTATAAGTGACTAAGGAAGGGCAATACATGTTCTCAGGGACAGCATGGAGAAGAGTGGCTCAGGGACCACTGGAATCAGCAAACCTGGACAAGAACCTGGGTCTGCTGTTTGCTGGCTGTATGACCATCAAGTGAGTCAACTTCTCAGATGTTCAGTGGCCGCCTCTGCAAAGTAGGGAGAATGCAAGGCGCCTCGTTTGTGTGCTATGATATGACGTCAGTAGAGCGCACAGCCCGTTGTAAGTGCTCAGAGTTTCAACTCCACACGCACACATACACACACACTAAAGAATATTATACGGTATAAAGGAAACAAATTCGGCAAAGTCGTGTGAGCAGAATGCCGTCTGTTGGATGGTCCCCGAGTGCCACGCTGAGGGAGTGAGGATTTCTGGACCGCTTGCGCTACACAGTTGGATGACAAGGCACAATCAGATGCTAAAAATGCAGTAGATTCATTCTGGCACAGGTTTCCGTCGTTGTTGTCCAACGGGAATAGACTGCCTGTCGGGTTAGACGGTGCCCTTTGTAACAGGACAAACTCAGAAGTTGTGGTTAGGGGCAGACCGCTCCCGGATTCAATTCCAGTTGCCATCGGCAAAAAGTTAGAGATTTCCCTTGTAACAGCTGGAAACCCTCACACCCCAATTTTGTCAAACCCTTCTCTACTAGTTTCCTATTGTTGCTGTCCTAAATTACCACACACCGTGCCTTAAAACAACCCAAATTTATTATCTTAACAATTGTGTAGGTCAGAAGACCAAACTCTGTCTGGGCAGAAGTCAAGTGTCACCTGGACTGGTTCCCTCTGGAAGCTCTAGGGGGGTGCGGCTGGACATCACCGTCCCATCTTCAAAGCCAGCAACATCGTGTTGTCAACCGTGCCTTCACCCCTCAGCTTCTGTCCTCTCATCTCCTTTCTCACTATGACTCTCCTCTTCCCTTCTTTCCAAACGACCTATGTATTAATTACACTGGGTATACCAGATAATCCAAGGTAATCACAAGATCCTTAATGTAACCACACCTGTATAGTCCCTTCTACCGTGTAACATCCCGTACACACTGGCTTGGAGATTTGGCCGTAGCTGTCGCTCAGGGGCCAGCATTCTGCCTACCACGCCTTCCCTCCTTGGTATCCAGTCTATGAATCTATGCTTAGACGGGATTTACATGTTTCCTGCAAGGTGAGGACATCTGGGAGTAAAGTCCATATAAAATTAAGTCATCATAGCTAAATTGAGACGGCGAGAGTTGTTTTACCTTCCACTTCTCAGACAAAACAGAGCACGTTCCTCGACTCTCCCTTCTCCTTAGGAAGCCTGGTTCTTTGGTTCTTCCAGTTTGCCTGGGAACGTACCCCAGGCCAAAGTGGTTCTTTTGGCATGCAATGAACCCCTCCTCAGGAGCTCCTTCGTCATCTGAACACAGCAATTCTCAATTCCGGGAATCCTCTCAGCAATCTGCTCTTGCATTTGTGGGCGCTCAGATGTCCATGGCTTCTCTGCTCTAAGCTGCTGCCACTTTTCAAACTCTCAGCACTTTGTGGCTCCCTGACTATATTAATTAACTGGTTTCTTCTTGTTTTGCGATCTGAAGTCATCTCTCAAATCTGCTAGCATACCCCAAATGATCCATTGCGTCTACAGTGCCGAGGATTTCGCCAGGCTGAGGCTGATTCACAGACTGAGACAGCTTTCCGTGCGAGGGTTTGCAGGGGGTCTCCTGGAAGATTCAGGGCTGGGGTCCATGGAGCCTCTGCTCCATGCTAGGCCGTGGACGTGGCTCTTACGTGGTGGAACTCTGATGACTGCACTGCAAAGTGCCATCGTTAGACGCGTTTTACAGGTGAGTGAACTAAGGCTCCAGCATGAAAATCAGCTTGTCGAAGTCCCGGCACACCATGTCAGAGTGGGTTTGCTATGACTGTAGACCCCACTCTCTTTCACTAAACCACGGCTCTTCCGACCTACAACCTGCGCAGATGTTTGCTTCCTCCAAACTCCTGTTTTTTGCTTTCAGGCTGCCCTGCATTTTGGCCCTTTGACCTTGGCTGTGCCTGTTATTTTGCACTTCACTTTTCCTTCTGTGTGAGATCATAAGCCTGTGATGGTCAGGGACCTGTTTTACGCTCTTACACGGACTGTGCCGGGCACTGTGCTAGATCGTACTTTGTAAACAGAGATGAGTAAAAGGATGACTTGTGATAAAACTCCACTACTCTGTAATCAACAGGCATCTTCCTGCTGGGGGTATACTCTAGAGATATTCCAACATACGTGAAACTTCCAAGACAAGTCTATACAGGGAAAAGCCTGCTTTTCCCTCCATGCATTGGCTCTGTGGCCATACCACACAGAGTAAAACACATATTCAACCTTCACCTGGCTGTTGTGGGAGGGCAGACCCAGCCTTGTAAGCTGCCAAACACTCTGTTAAATGCTGGTGCTGAGGATAATAACAATTAATTATGACTAAAGAAGACTGAGGAGAATTAATTTAAAAAAAACATCAAGAGGGGCACCTGGGTGGTTCAGGCTATGAAGCATCTGCCTTCGGCTCAGGGCATGATCTCAGGGTCCTGGGATCGAGCCCCCCACCGGGCTCTCTGCTCACCAGCAAGTCTACTTCTCCTGCTCCTTCTCCCTCTGTGATCTGTCATTCCTTCTCAAGTAAGTAAATAAAATCTTAAAAAAAAAAAAGATAACCAACAGCAACACAGAAGGACTGGGTTCAAGAGCATTTCAGACCAGTCTATCCCACCTCCTATGGGATTGAAGGCAGAGCATTTAATCCTTCCAATTTCAGAGTGTTCATTTCTAAACTGAGATAGTCCCTCTTTATTGATTTCAGAGGAGGTGAACATAGGTAAGAATACCTCTTAGTAGAAAAGTGCTATAAATTTCAGAGAAATAGTGTTATTTCTAAAGTGAAATCCAAATTTATAGAATGTCAGGAAAATGTTACCCTCGATCTTATTTCTGGGAATACTGTTGTTAATTTTTCCCCGAGTTCACGACGAGCAGCTTGGGAAGAGGCTGATGATGAGATGGAGAAGGACCGAACTGAACCCTGAGCCCCAGACTTCCCTCAAGTCTTGTGAGAGCGTCTGTGTCTCAAATGGAGCCGTCACTAGTGGGATCCCTCCATTAAATCTTTACAGCCTACAAATTTATAGTTCTGTCAGTGAGGCTTGGGCTTCTCCACATATCCCGATTGAATATGGAAGGAAAATAATTGGTGCTGTAGTCAGTAGTTGGCAGAAAATTTGAACTTGGAGAACGACTCTTTCTCAGGGTGACTAGTGAGGGCTCCCAGGCTAGATTCTATCTGCTGGTTGGCTGCCAAATTGGAGACTCTACCATAAAATCTCTTACATGGATGCGAAATTGGTCATTGCAGAGCCGACTCTGATAGGCTTTAAAAGTTATCTGATTCTACATCTGATTTTATAGTTCTTTTTTCAATTCGGAGCTTAGTATTTGAGGAAGTTGGTAAAATAATACAAATGTGCGCTCTTCCCTTACTAGTCCCTCATGAGACTTAATGGTTGTTGTGCTTTTCCACATTATAACTTGTGCCAATGTAGCAGTTTCAGTAAAAACAACTTAACAAACAACTAAAATATTCCTGGGTTGTCAGGTTGTAAAAAAAAAAAATTAAAAATCTTTTGGTTATAAAGGAGTTTTTCCTCTGTGCTTGAATTATGGGCTCTTATCTTTCACTGTTTCTATTCTGGGATTCAGCAAAAACCTCCAAGGGCCTCAGAAAATGAGTAGTTGATAAAGAGAGACTTTTGAGACTTTTTTTTCTCTCTTCCAATTTTCAATTTGCTGAAGTTTATTGGTGATAGCAGGCTAGACCAATTGGCTTATCTGAGATTTTTTTTGTTGTTGTTGTTAAGGGGAAGCATCAGTGAGGGTTTGATTAAAGAAGCAGGACCTCTCTGAGTGATACGGCAAAAGGAATATATCATAGGGTTTAGACATTATATAATTGTCTGAGATGGCGAAGAATTCTCTGGAAAGCTATTGTCTCTGCATCTGATATGGCCTGAAATAAGTGCAGGTCTGCAGGGCTGGTGGTGAGGTGGAACAGCTGAATATGAAATGGGAGAGAGCAAGGACTTGTTGGAAGTCAGTAGGAGAATAGGGACACACTTTCCCCTCTATCGATTTTTCTCAGCACCTTGAACCTCAGTGATGCAAATAACCAGCAGGAAAAGCTGGTGCTCATTTGCCAGACACTCAGGACTCAAAAGTTACTGATGGATCAGGTAGGAGCTGGAGGAGCTGCCATAGGGTCAAGGTGAGCCATCAGATCATGACAATGGTGACTGAGCTGTGCTTGTGCCTCGCGCTCTCCACAGATTTCAGAGCTTCATGGTTACTGTCTTTCTTCTGCCTTTGAGATCTCACATTTTCCTAGTGGTCAACCCGAACTCTGAACCACACAGGGAATGGAACTCCAGGATATATCATTCCAGCTGATCTAAGTTGACACAGTTAAAGCCATCACAGGGGATTTCTAAGACATTGTGGACTGATGGTTGAGGTCAACAAATACAGTAGGTTACATGTCAAACACTGTATCAAGTCCTTCAGAAACAGTGGTGGACAAGACAGACAAGAACCTTGCCCTCAAATGAACCATAAACAAGAACACAAAATGGTTACAATTTTGAAATGTGCAAAGAGAGTTAAAGGGTATTGTGATCCAGAATAATAGAGGAATGATTATTCTGGAGAATGCATTAGGTAGGTAGGGTAGGAGTCAACATTTGGTGAAGAGAAAGGAGTCTTTTGTTGCAGGACCTTGTCAGAAAAGATGATGACTTGGGTTAAATTATTGGGAGTGAAAAGAGGAAGAAATGGAAAGCCCTTTGTTGTATTTTAGAGGAAGAAACAATAGCATTTGCTATTAGATTGGTTGTGTAAGATAAAAGGAAAGAAAATTTAAGGATCATCCTTAGGTCTTTAGTCTGAGGTTATTATTTGGGAAGATCAGAGGAGGACTGGTTTGAGGAGATAGAAATAAGCATTAAGTTTTGAACCTGATAGTTTAGAGACGTTCAGCTGGAAATATCACATGTAGTTATTTATAAAATCTGGAGCTCAGGGAAGCTGGAGAACAATACAGTGAAGATGGAAGTTGGGAGTTACTCTTATAGAGATGGAATTCAAGACCATGATAACAAATAAGATCTTGTAGGAAGGAAAATACAGAGGGAGAAGACAGAGGATTTAGAATAGAGCTCCAAGTAACTCTGCAATTTTGAGAATGGGTAAACAAAGAGGATCTCATCAACATTAAAAAAAAAAGAGAGAAAATCAGTGAAGACAATTAGTAGAGTGTGCTGTTATAAAAGCAAGGAGGAAAATGTCAGATATTGCAGAGGGTGAGTTAGAACAAAGGTAAATTTTCAAGGATTTTGATTTCAGGAATCTTTTACAATCCTAAAAACTTTGGAGAACCTCAAGGGGTTTCTGATTTTGAGTTATATCTATCAATGTTTACCATATCAGAAATTAAAACTGAGAAGAATTTAAGATGTTTATTAATTTAAAAATGACAGAATGAATCAATTTCACATTAACATAAATAATACACTTTCATGAAAAATAACTATAGCAAGACAGAAAATATTGAGAACAATGACATTGTTTTACATTTTGCAAATCTCTTTAAGGGCTGGCTTGATGGGAGATTGCTGGATTCTCGTATCTGCTTCTGAATTTAATCTATTGTTCTCTGTTTTCTTTGAAGCATACGAAATTTTTTTTTTTTCACAAAGCACAAAATTGGGACAGTAACTGAGAAGGATGTATGACTACAGGAAGTTTTTGCTTTGTTTTGTGTAAAACACAACCATATATTTGCATGTTGATGGCACTGTTTGAGAAGACTAGAAGATATGGATAGAGTAGTAGAAAAAGGAGATAATTGCAGGAACAAAGTCTTTGTGAAGTTGTGAGTAGATTATATTTGATAACATGGATTTGCTTTTAAAAAGAACCTAAGAATAAGAGGGTAGGTTCAGCTGTGGGTAGCTTGGTGATTTTGGATTTAGATGGCTTTTTTTTTTTTTTTTTTCTATGTGAAGTCTGAAGTGAATTTACCAGCTAAAACTGGGACTAAGAGGAAGGAGTTTTTGAGACTTAAGAAAAGTTATAAGGTAAGAAATGTTTGGGAGAGGGAGAATATGAGTTCAGAGAAACGTAAGAGTGGCTGGTTTTCTGGACAGAGGATGCTTATGTACACACATTTAAAGTGAAATTAATTACTTGCTTGAATGGCTTTTGTCCAGTAGCATTCACCTATTTATTTCGGTGCAGGGATGGAGAATGCTGATGGTCAGGTTTGTACAAGATTAGGGTTTTTGAGGCTGATGGAAGGATGGGGAGAGGCAAATAAAGACTAATGGAAGGATGAGGAGGATATTTGTAAATGCTTAATTATGATAATGTGTCATATGATCTAAACTGACCAGGGAGGGAACTGAAGGTAGGAGGAGGTTGATGAAAAGTGATAGAAGTCTGAGGTCAATGGATTGGAGATCACTGTTAAAGGAGGGCATTGGGGGGAAAAAAGGACAAGGAGATGGAGGAGTGGTCAAGAATTATTCTTTTCTAAAAATCTGAATTGAATTGGTATGATAATTTTTGATGATGATGAGTTCTATGGCATGACCATGAGAATGATTGGTAAGTGGAAGGGAGGAAAAAGGTTCATGAAGTAAAGAGGTAAAGAAATTGAGAGTCCAGTATATTTCATGTTCTCACTGTAGGTCAGTGATGATGATGGTGTTGGAGAGAAGACTGAGTCGTGTATTGAAAACCAATGAAAGGTTCATCAAGACTGTGGTGGGACACTAAAGAGAAGGTAAGACATTCAGAAAGAAGCACACAGCCAAGACCCTCAGCAGGCCAAGAACCAGGGAGGCTGACGGAAGATAGAAATGGTGGGTTGTCTGAGATGTGAGCGAAAATGAAGCTGTTGAAAACAGCTGGACACAGGTGACTATGATAATAACGGAGCTGTTTGGAGCCAAGAAAAAAATTTCTCATTTCGTTGTGATAGTTCCTACTCTTGCTTGGCCAGTAGCTTCTAGATGAAAGGTAAATGAATCTGATACTTGGGGCACCTGGGTGGCTCAGTGGGTTAAGCCTCTGCCTTCAACTCAGGTCATGATCTCAGGGTCCTGGGATCGAGTCCCACACTGGGCTCTCTGCTCGGCAGGGAGCCTGCTTCCTCCTCTCTCTCTCTCTCTGCCTGCCTCTCTGCCTACTTGTGATCTCTCTCTGTCAAATAAATAAATAAAATCTTTAAAAAAAAGAATCTGATACTTATTCCATTAGCTGGAACTTATAAACTACAAATTCTTGCATTCCTTTTTCACTATTTGAAGCTTGATGTGTTAAATTAAAAATAAAGACAAGCCCAAATCCAACAAGCTAGTTCATATTTTTAGTGTACAATTTCCAAATCTTTGAGTACAAGGGTCAGAATAGATGATTTTAGAAGTTTTACTCAATTATAAATTTCTTTGAATTTTAGGGAAAGCCTTTGGAAAATGCAGAATGGAAAATGTTCAAATAAAAAAACCTTATTAAACATTTGCTCTGCTTATGAATCACATTTTAAAGATGTTTAGAATTTAGCAATACCCATATATAGCAAGTATATAATGCACCTCTTGAATATGCCACTGAGAATGGTTCAATGCTTATGGAACTGTGATAAAATAGATATTCCTTGACTTATGATGGGGTCACATCTGGAGAAATCTGCTGTAAGTTGAAAATGTTGTTAAGTCAAAGAGGTATTTAATATATCTAACCTGCCACAAACATAATAGCTTCAACTAGCCTAGCTGAAAAGAGCTTAGAACACACCATGGCTTATAGTTGGGCACAATCTTCTAATACAAATCCCATTTTATAATAAAAATAAAGGGTTGACTATCTCATGTAATTTATGGACTACTATACTGAAAGTGACAAACAGAATGGGTCTATGAGTACAGAATGTTGTTAGTGTATCAGTGGTTTACCCTAGAGATCGAGTAGCTGTCTGTGACTTGTTCCTAGCATTGTGAGAGAGAATCATACCCCGTATTGCTAGCCTGGGGAAAGATCAAAATTTAAAATTCAAAGTATGGTTTCTACTAAAAAACAAAACCAAGAAAAAAAACAAAGTAAAGTTTCTACTGAACATATATGGCTTTTTTACTATTGTAAAGTCAAAAAATTGCTAAGTCATGGGGTGCCTGGGTGGCCCAGTCAGTTAAGTGTTGGACTCTTGACTTTGGCTCTGGTCATGATCTCAGGGTCACGAGATCGAGCCCTGCCTGACCAGGCTCAACACTGGGCCTGGAATCTCCTTAGAGTGTCTCTCTCTCTCTCTCTGCCCCTTCCCCTCCCTGCTCATGGTTACTCTGTCTCTCAAAAAAAATATTGTAAGTTTAACCATTGTAAGTCAGGGGCTGTCTATAGTTATTAGGAATGTTAAAATGACCTTTCAGTCTCCTCTAAAAATTTATATTAAGGAAATAAATATAGAAAATGTGTTATTCAGAAGTGTGGTGAGATATATAGCTTATATACTGAAAAATTGGAAATAGACCAAAGTTTGTTTCTGATGGAAACTGCAGTATGCCTAGTAAATTAAAAGCAATGCTTACGAAAAGTATTGTTTATTTGAATATTGCTCATGAAAAGCAGAGAATTAAGAAAAATACTTAAGAGATAGTAAACAAAGAAGGCAAATTGAAAATTATTGATACATATGATTGTACAATTGTTGTATACAATCAGTTATACACCCTATGCATAGAAAATAAAAGGCCAGGGACGCCTGGGTGGCTCAGTTGGTTAAGCAGCTGCCTTCGGCTCAGGTCATGATCCCAGCATCCTGGGATCAAGTCCCATATCGGGCTCCTTGCTCGGCAGGGAGCCTGCTTCTCCCTCTGCCTCTGCCTGTCTCTCTGTCTGCCTGTGCTCTCTAACAAATAAATAAATAAAATCTTAAAAAAAAAAAAAGTTATTCTAAAAAAAAGAAAAAGAAAGAAAATAAAAGGCCAGAAAGAAATAACTCAGAATATTGAGAGTGGTTATATTTGATAAAGAAAGCTGCAGGTTATCCTTTTCTCCTTTCTACCTTTCTGTCTTTCCAAATTTTCTTAGATAAGATGATTTCTGTGAGAGCAAACATGAAATAATATTTAAAATAAAAGAAAACTGCAGCTCTTCTAAAACTGTGAGTGTCAGAGACAGAGACCTTAGATGGGAAAAGGCCTTCATTCTTTTCCAGGGATTGAAGATGATTCGCCCAAATTGACAGGTGGCAATTATACATTATGTCCCTCCTAGAACCCAGGTAAGTACTCCTCCCTCCACCAAATACAAATCCTTGCAAACTCAATACTTTACGTAAAACTGAGCAGGTATAATTGATAAAGCACAGAGGAGACTTGGAGATTAAAAATGTGTGCTCCATCTTTGGACCTTCAAATAGAACCCCCCCTCCCCCGAACACTGAGATGCTCATATAAAATGCATTTGAGTCAAGTGGCTTTTGACTTTTAAGTTAGCAGCCATAGATCTAGGTCTCCGATTTGTATTCCTGGCTAGATAAATGCTTCCAGGATCTTCCGAAGAAGGTGGAAATCCTGAGATGACTACACAGACAGCCTTGCAGATCTCAGAAGGGAACCAAATGTTGCTATTCTTCTCCTGAATCAGAAGGAGAAAAGTTAAGCTGATACTTTATTGCGTTCCATATTATGTCTCTCCAGTGGAATTCAGATCTGATTAGCCAGTAAGTCAAATAAAAAGGGCTAGCAACTGGATTCTGATCCACAATCGTGCTTTTATTCAAAACCAGCAACAGCTTTTATGCTTGGGGAGTTAAATTTGCTTTATTATTTGGAATCAAACCTCTGCTCTATGCCCCTGGGCTAGCTAATTATTCTTTTAGAGAGAATTAGTCTTCTGATGACTCATTAAGAGGTTCTTTTAGAAAACAATACATTTTTAACATTGGACTAAGTCCCAGGATATTTGAAATTAGTGTAAGTAATGGTTGGAAAGCCCCCAAATGATGGCTGTAAATGACATCCAGAGTGGTGGGCTCAGTGGAGGCGGGGACTTAATGGGCGCAGAGACAGACACCCTACAGGAGCAGAATGCCATGCTGGAGGATTAAATGACCAGTGTCTAAGAGGCTGGATGCTACGATTTGAGATTTATTGTGGCTGTTTTAGAATGATTTCTCCAGCATCAGTGATGGCATTTCAAATGGTGTTTCCAGAGGTGTTGGCTTAGAGTGCAATTCGATTTGGGTTCAACAAAACATTTTCCATATGCTTGCTAGAAATACATTCACCTTCTATTATTCTGTGTGTGTGTGTGTGTGTGTGTGTGTGTGTGTGTGTGTGTGTGTATGTGTACACTTTTGTCCCTGAGGGGTAGATGTTGTGACGTTAAGCAGGTATTATCGCTGTACCTGTGAACACGATTCCCATATTAATGGTGTCCCAGATGGGTTGTAAGAATGCACGCGAAGAGTGTAGATGAGAAAAGTCACAATATGCTTTTATGTAGAAGAGGTGTTTTACAAACATTGAGTAATATTGTAACATTATATAAAAAGTGATTTTTCTTGTCTTTTTTTTTTTTTTTAGCATTTTGTATCAAGGGCCGTGTATTATATTAACTTGGGAGATAGCAATTGGTGACTGGATAAAATTCTTACAGAGATAGTCTGTCAAAAATAAGACATCAAAATTAGTTTCCAAAGGAAGCAAATAATATACAAAATCATTAGTTATTACCTTTTCATTCTTAGGTTGAAAAAATGATCCTTTTCTGTTCCTCTGGATGGCTCTTTTCTTCTTCCCACTTGCTGTTTATGAATATTCATTCCCCACGGCTTTAGCCATTCTATTTCCTTCTCTGTGTATCTGTTCAGCCAATGTTGCTAACTTCCCGTTATAAATGTGTAAATGGTCCAAATATAATGCTCTAGGACCTTCATGCCATGGCTTAGTGGCGACATGGAGAGGTGTTGAATTTCTGGTCAGTCATAACCTTTGTCCATTTGCTCGTCTTCTTTGGACAAATCTCTTTGCTCTAGTAGGCATACAGTTCAAACCAATGCATAAATACATTTATAAGCTATAAAGGAATCTGACAATACATATCAGGATATAAGGAAGGGACATGAGAGATTGTTGAATCTAGACTCCAGATTCTAGATGAACCTCCCATGCTACTTTTATTCATTTTTTGGTGATGGTTCTCTATTCATATTTGTCTTATAGGATGGTTTTGGGTCTGTGATAGAAGTTCAATAAATATCTTTTATGTCCAGCAACATTTTAAATGATTTTAGAGGAAAAAATCACATTTTCTTCTTCTTCATGTCCTTGGTGCTCTATTGAGTCTGTCTATTGTGGGTTTTGAGAGTGAGGGAGATTCAGTGGATTAGTGTTCTCTGAATACTAGGTGCTAACAGGAAGGAGTGAGAGGAAGAAAATGGGATGCAAATGACATCTGCAACCGAGTTTGAGTGATTCAAATTCACACACATGTAGCTACAAAGTTGCATCTATTAATGAAGATGGGTTGCAAAACTGAGGAGTCGGTGAGATCTTCTTAAGATGAAAATCTGATCATGTTACGTCCTTTGTCTGAACCACAGCCTTATGTGCTCATTAATATCAGAAGTACCCATATTCTTTGCTTTACTTATGAGGTCCATTATAATCAGCTGTTTCTCTACCTATCCAGGCTAATTTTATCTCTCTATTCTTAGGAAACTACTTTCAATTGCTCTAATGTGGGTGGATTAAAAGCTACAGAATAAATGAAAATTATTGGTTCAACAGATCACAGACTTGGTCTTAGGCATTATCTACTTAGTTAAAGAAAAAGGAGAAATATACGCACTCAGTACATTTTACCTAATGAAGGTATGACTTTGGGATTCAGTTGCTAGAAGAAGATAAGGTCACATTTGGCATTGAAACGCAGTTGCATTTTTAGCTATAAAAATAACTGTATCAGCTATCCAGGATCATAGAATAACATCATCTTATCCCGTTGTAAGGCTAATGGGGTAACTAAATTCTAATTGCAATCGTGGGTGAACTTCTTTTACCAGTTCTAAAGGGGAACTTGTCTGTGATTGATACTGTATAAAATTTCCGGGGTGACTGGAGTTAACCGAGGGAAGGGGATTGGAATTGGGGAAGAACAGTTTGGGAAAGAAGTTCCAAAGGGACCTGTGACTGAGGCCTGACCCGAACACCCACGAGCTGCTGCTGGAATGGATGCACTGAACAGCTGGAAAGGGTTAGGTTAATGTGCACCAGAGAGCGTGGGCTCAGAGTCAGAAACGGAATTCCATTCTAAGAATATTAATGCTTTTTCCACCCAGACCAGTAACTAAAACTTTATAACCACATAAATACTTACCGCCACATAATACATAACTACTTTTTTTTTTTTTTTTACTGGATACTGCCTAAAAGTGGTAATAATCATAACCAATATTGCCGAGCACTTACCGTGTGCTAGGCACCATCCTTCTTCATTCTCCATACGTGTTAACGCGGTGCTCACCATAACTCCATGGTGCAATTATGACACCATTTTTACAATCAAAGAAACTGAATCTTGGGTCAAGTAACTTGTCTGAGCCCACAAATAAGGAAGTGGCGTGGCTGGGCTTCCAACCCACGCAGTCTGCTCAGACTCTACCTTTAGTCTGAGCCGAACCCATCCCTAAATGCGCCGGGGGCTGTCATTCATTATCAACGGGGATGCTCCTTCATTTCTGTGTGCTGGTTCACTGAGAATTGAAGCCTTTAGAATGGAAGTAAATTCACATAAAATCTAACTCCAGTTTTTTCTTTTACAGGCAAGGGCACCAAAGCCTCGAGAAAGCACGTGTGTTTATCTGACGTTACATCAAGAGGGTAGAAGTGAAGCGGAGCACTGTTTCATCTTAGGCAAGCACTGTATATTGAACATTGGTTGTCAGCCCTGGAAAATAAAATATCTCCAAGTTCTGATTCTGGTGGTTCTTTATTTTGTTTTATGTATATATATGTGTGTGTGTGCATAAATGTGTATGGAAATACATATGTACACATACATATAAGATATATGAAAATACAATTAAAATAAATACATACACATATATACAGTAAAAAAAATAGAGATTTTTTTCCCCTTGGGCCATGTTTTTCAAAGGTAGAAGAATGCGTTAGGCCTCCCACATCCCTCCACCCAGCCCTCTCCCTGCAAGCAGGGGCAGCACATGGTGATGTAATCAGGCTTCTGGGGGTTGTTACAGACCCAACTGGGACTCTTATCTTCAGCAGCCTCAGGCCTATCCACTCATCTTTGCTTCTTTGGAGTTGGATGGAGTCAGAAAACTGAAAGACCCACATTCTTTTTTTTCTTTTGCAGTTGTTTGTACCCTACTTTGATGCTTGGCATTTCTATTCAAACACAAAGGATCAATAAGTGTATATGGCGTTATCTAGTTTTACATCTTACCCATGTTAGAGGATAAAGTGAACTTGTTCATTTTTTATTCTGAAACAAGAAGATCTATATTAATATTTGTTTTGTTAGGCAGAGTTTGATTATTTCTTTATCTGATTGCAAGCATCTGGACTTGTTCTATGATGTCCTTAAGTGATAGGTCCCTCACCTTCCACTGTATCCAGGGCAGATTCTGTGATTGTTATTATTCTTGATACCTTAACAACCACTTAACTTTCTTTTTTTTTTTTTAAAGATTTTATTTATTTATTTGACAGATAGAGATCACAAGTAGGCAGAGAGGCAGGCAGAGAGAGAGAGGAGGAAGCAGGCTCCCTGCTCAGCAGATAGCCCAGTGTGGGGCTCCATCCCAGGACCCTGGGATCATGACCTGAGCAGAAGGCAGAGGCTTTAACTCACTGAGCCACCCAGGTGCCCCTACACTTAACTTTCTTATCTCTAAGAACTGGTCTCTGGCTCTGTCTTTGATATGAATCTCAATACCTTCCCCCTTGCCCCTGGTCCCCAGAAACTTTGGTCTTCTCTCTGTTCTTAAATTCTCTTTCTGCTGATCTTTTCACAGTGAGCATTCTTTTGGGCATTCAGGTCTCAGCTCAGATGTCCCAAGAGAGGATTTCCCTGACCACTCAATCTAAGGTGACGATTGTCACTGTATCACATTACTCTAGTTGTTTACAGAACATTTATTCTAGGACATTTTCTGGTTTAGTTTTTTTTTTTTTAAGATTTTATTTATTTATTTGACAGAGAGAGATCACAAGTAGGCAGAGAAGCAGGCAGAGAGAGAGGGGGAAGCAGGCTCCCTTCTGAGCAGCTCTCTTCTGAGCCTGATGCGGGGCTCAATCCCAGGATCTGAGATCATGACCTGAACCGAAAGCAGAGGCTTAACCCACTGAGCCACGCAGGCACCCCACT